>JAWZYV010012948.1:0-273046 GCA_038373885.1 Cheiracanthium punctorium
AGACTGTCTACCTAACTGTTCGTCTGCAGTTTTGGGCAGTTTCTCCAGATGTAAAGCAAATACGCGTGAGAGACCCTCTAAAAGTCCTCCGCCCAAGCCCCCCCCCCTCTTTAGGTAAATGCCCCTCGTACAGGCTTGCCAAAACACAGATCAAACAAATGAAAATAAAGTACATGTTTAATTGTTTGTTAAATATCATGTCTGAAATGAATGCAAAATATTTTCAATCTGTTAAATCTGGCTCTGTAACTGTGTGTCATCGAGACTATTCCTAAGCATTATTTCAAGATTAGTACCCCTGAGCACCATATGATTTTTTGTAAGGGAGGGGTAGTTCCCAAGTCAAATATCTTGCGTCAGAAAGATTCTATATTTTGATGTTGAATCACTTCTAAGTTATACCATAAAGTAAATCATTACGGTAATATAGGAGCTGGGGGGGGGGATGACCCCCTCCCTGCACATATATATATATATATATGTTATATGTTCGCCCATGTTAGTATCAACTGCATTTTAAAAACAACTAGAAGTCGAAGCCCATTGTGGAGGCAATTACAGTGGGCGCTAGAAAAAACATTTGACGAAATATACACTCAATATATTTCAACTTCCGTGGACGAAGTCTTGGTCCACCTAAAATAAATAAGTTCATATTCAGTTTTTATTATAGACCCAAATCGAATTTCATGCGCTTCTGGAAACACACGGAAACGTTTGGCATTCGAAAGATTTCGTTTTGGGTACACAGCTATTCTTATATCCACGTAGACGATTTATTTGTGAAAAAATAAATTAAGCTATGTAATCCGGAAAAACTATTTTAAAGGAATTTTAATGGCACACTTTTTTTTCAAAGCCTGATGACCATGATGAATATGACGTCATATCGATTGCAACAGCTCATTTTGTTACGCAAATGATTCACTTTTTTTACTCTCGGAAGTAAAAGGAAGCCGAAAATAACAAAAAATCGCTTAAAAATGAGGGAACCGGTGGATTTTCAGACTTTCAAAGTAGCACAGATTGTTTTTTATATTTTTATACATAACTATGAAAATTTTCAAACGTATCGAATGAACGGTGGAGATACTACTACGCTTTTTCTGCTTTTTAATCTTTTTGAACTTTTTTAATATTCTTGGATTAATGGCGGTAAAATATTTATATTGAAGTAGTTGCCCGGAATAGTTATAGACATAGAGTGAGTCAGGGATCTGCGTAACTGTACAGTAGGATAATAATACCTTATTGCTACCACTTTTTTTAAAGTCGAAGAAAGCGGAGGAAATTCACCGAACTTAGTCTGGGCTGCAAGATGGTTACAGCAGTCTGAAGTTAAGAAGATTTCAACACAACATCGAATCCTACAGCGATGCCCTGTTTTACCTATCCATACTCACAGAACAAGAAGTCTGAAGCTTTAAAGTCAGAAAACGTTATTTGAACACTTGCTGGTTGGAGAACACTGTGGTGAGCTGCTTAGGCACAATGAAATGAGATGTTTACTTCGGAGGCCTACATGTGTTTGGGCTGTATAAATACTAATCCTCGGCCTTCTCATTTATTAAACGCTTGAAAGAGTAAATTTTTTGATGTTTTGAGAGGAAGAAATGACTCTCTAAAGAACAGGTGTCCTGAAAGCATTTATATATTTATTTTGTTTGTTGATTTGTTTTATATCGTATAGTAATTGGCGATTGGGGAAGTGATCATACATCTGTTTAACAATGTATGTATATTATTTCCACCTCAGAGAAAATAGAATATTGAAAGAGAATTTGATTATAAATTAACAAATGAACAGAATTTCCTAAAAAAAATTATATTTCCTTAAAAATTCATACGTTTTCATAAGTATGAAAATTTTTTAAAGCACACACACTTAAATAAAATGTGTATTAGTAATTTAAAAAAATAAAAAGGTTTGTGATGGTAGCAAAGTAAAAGCATATACAGGGCGGTCAATTTAAAAGAGTACCAGATGTTCCTTCTTATTATCCTTAAATCAGACGCATGTGGCAACTATTCGGTACTGAAATATAATTGTTTGAACCTTCTTTAAGAGTGGGAGGCAATTTCCGACACTGTTGGACTGTTACAACTTTATTTGTGAGGTGTAAAACAGAAATGGGAACGCATAGTTTTACTGAATCCTGTGATAATTTTATTTCGGAAAAACATCGTTTAATTTAATTGTTTTACTTATGCTACATTTACGAATGCTACATAAAACATCATTTAATTTAATTGTTTTATGTAGCATTCTTTACAGCAAATGTTGAAAATGTTTGCCACCATTTTGAATGCAGACATAAAAACAATTGATTTTTTCCAGAGAAGTCCTGTAAAAATCGATGAATTACAACAAACCATAACTGTAGAAATTTCGTCAATAACACCAACCATTGTTGAGAAGAGTGTCAGACAATTTGGTTCGACATATTTATGTTTGCATTCAAAATGGAGATGAACATTTTCTACCTAATACTTTGCAATTAATCAATAATTAACCCCTAATCCTCATAGCTTTTCAAATTAAACTTCGTAAAAGTGTTATCAGGTGTCATTTGCAAAGTTTAATGCATATCCTAGATTTTTCATTTAGATTTTACGTGTTTTATGTTTCGTTTATGTATCTGTCAAATGTTTGTATCAAACTGTATTTACAAAAGATTTTATACATTGTTAGCACGACTCCGGCACGATTTGATTAATTAATGTGTAAAATGGTTTTTTTTTTTTTTCCCAAATGCTCGATCTGATATCCTTTTCCTGGGCTATAACTATTGCTACCACCGTCCCGCGAGAGCCGGGAGGTCCCGTTTCTAGGGATTTAGAGATGTGTTGTTGGATTATAGCTAATTACCTACACGTGGCATCTAGCTCGAGGCGAGGGTAGGGGGTTGCCCTCAGTGGAGGTCCTTCTTCCCAAACTGTATTTACGTTTCGGAGAAAACCACGGAAAACTCCGAAAGGTTAGGTCGGCGGACTCGACCTGGGTTTGAACCAGGGAACTTGGGTCTCCCAGTTCAGAGCGCGATGCACTCGGCCACTGGTGGGGCTGGGCTTTAGAGGACATATCCCACGAAAGGTGTCTGCGGGCGTCAAATGTACCTTTTATTTAAATAGAATGAGTAATTTAATAATTCGATAAATTATCATGATCTCAGATGAAATTTTAAATATTAAGTTTCTTTTATAAATAAATATGATTTCAGCGGAAGTGATTGTATACTTAAAGTTTCTTTTTTTAATAGGTAATATGATTTCAGAAAAAGCAGTTTAATATATCTTACATTTTTTTCCAAATAATTAATTATCGTAATCTTAGTAGAAGATGTGATTTACGACAAAGTTTCTTTTATAAAGGTATATTATGTTGATAACTACTTTTATAAGGGTTTTTAATTATTTCTTAAATGCCAAAGTAAAAGGGTTTTGTTTTTGTTTGTGAAAGGAATTCATAAGTTCACTTAATTTAATTGCTTAAGACAGTAGTACTATTTGCTCTGATTGTATGGAAGAGAGATAGAAGACTCATATTAATTAATATTAATTTTTCATTAATTTACTGGATTGTTTTAACTTTTGTTAACTATGTGGCATGTATAATTATGCCAAAGTAAAACATAATATACAATAAAACTATTTAAAATGTAAAAATTAAATATGGTTTTATTGCTTTTCTTGTCTTCTTGTAATTAGTAAGCTGGATCCCGCTTACTAATTACAAGAAGGTCACGTCCCGAAATTCAGTTTTTAGTCACGTTTTAGTCACGTCCCGAATTTTAATAGCGAAATTCCCGTAAATTCGGGAATAAAAGTTGGTAAGCCAAGCTTCATAAATGTCGGGATGCAGTTATGAAGCTCTGCATAACTGCACCGTACTGCCCAGGTAGAAGAGCTTTACGCACACCGCACCTGAAATTTCTAGAGGTAAAATTCCATTCCTCTTCCACAACATTCACAGTTTTCCAAAACGTTCCGAGTTGAACAAAAAGCTGCTGATGAGTATGTGTTACACAGTTTGTCAAAAACTGGCGACTTATTTCACTTAGCTTTTTTATCTATTGTTGCTACAGGCGTATTTTAAAGACTTTCCAACTGAGCCGCCTATTTGAGAAAAAGTATAAGTCAGGTGATAGCGGTTTATAGGGAAGTGGGAAGGGGGAAAAAATGTTTTTAGAAGCTCGGGGTTCTGAGCAAAACGAGAACTTTAGGCTGTTCAGCGGAAATTTATAAGTGACATGAATTGTAAGATTTTTCATTGAACAGGCAAATTATAAGGGTTTTTATGCAAACTCATTTCCATCAAAATAGTGACTTAGGGAGTTCCTCAAATAAGTGGTTGAATTGATTTCTATTATTTCGTAGTTACTTCGAAAACATTTAAAACAGATCATTTCGGATACTGGTTTGGAGAATTTTTTTTCATGTTATTGAAGTAACGATTTACGGTTTTTTCCTTCTTGACTAATGATGGTACTTATTTTGCCTTTCGAAAATTTAATACCAGGAGAGCCGGAGACTGAGAAGTTAAGGGTATGTCCCCCTCAGCTAATCGCGTAAGCGTAAGGTCGCGGGTTCGATTCCCCTTACCCCTTGATTGTTTGTGCTTGTCCTATAAACTATAAATTTCCTTTCTCTGTGCTATTAAAAGCGGTTTCTTGAAATCAAGCACACAAGTCCAAAAATAGATGTTCCAAATACAACAACAACTTTAATACAAAGGGCATTCCATAAAAACTGAGAGTAAAATCATAAAAAAATCAATAAATATATTTACAGCAAAAAATACATCATTCTTTTTCAAAATACCTTCCGTCAGATGATATGCAACGCTCCCATCGTTCAACCCACTTTTCAAAACAAGTAGAGACGCCCTTTTGTGGAAGCTGCTCCAAAGAACCCTCCACCGCTGAAATAACTTCAGAATCTGTGTTAAATTTCTGCCACGGCTTCTACTTCAACGTCGAAAACAGGCAGAAATCGCATGGTACGAGATCTGGACTGTAAGGGGGATGTAGCATGATTTTAATATTGCATTTACTAAGATATTGCTGAACAGAAGTAGCGACATGCGGGCGAGCATTATCGTCATGTAATGTTCAATTCCCTGCCAGTTCATCTCCATTTCTGTAGGGCAAATAAAACAGTTCTTTAAACACGGAACTAGGAAAATAAAATCGTCTGCTTCGTTTAGAATTTTGTATAAACCTACAGTTAATACTTTGAAAAAATCGCCTGAGCTTCTATTATTTAATTTCGCGGTGTTGCCACTACGTAAAAAAATATCTCTCCGTTTTTATGGAATGCCCTTTGTACCATACACGTTGCAACATTTTTAAAATATGGAATAGGAAAATTTCTATTTGAAATATCTAAAAACAGATTCTTTAATTTTTAACTCGTTTACATCAGCATCAGCATTTCAAAAAATTTTTAAAATAACAGAAATATTTCCCATTTCAAATAAGTTGTTCCTAGATATTTATGCGAAAACATTTGCTTTTTTTTATATTTCTTCATCGAAATGAGTTAATACCTCTTGTAATTTTGAAGACGTAATTCAAAACGCTATATCACATTTCACAATATGCTACGAACATATTTTTTAATTCTTTTAATAAATTAAATAGATCACTTTTTTAAAATGTAGAGGTATTGCATAACTTTAAAATTTCTAATAAATTTGGAAGAATCTGCAACTGCCTTATTTAATTATGACTTCAAAGATTTTTTTCCCCCGAAACATACAATGTGAACTGAATCGCGTGATACAGTTATTTCAAATAACCCTAAAAGGATTACAAACAACAAAAGTACAACTTATAAAAACTTGTACACAAAAGGTATTTCTTTTTCTATAAGCAACTGCGCATTTCTGTGATTTCATACCAGGGAAAGGTTTTATAAAATTTTACACTGCGGAGCATTCATTTGATGTCCTAAGACATAGTATTAGATGTAATTACTACAAAATAAAAATACCTTTTTTTATTATTTAATTACTTCTCAGTTTACTTTTATTAAAATTGTAAATTAGTATAAAATTTCTATTATACACACACACACACACATATATATCTATATATATATATATTATAAATATATACTGGTTTCCAAAAATTAATGAAAAATCACAAAAATAGCAATCACCCGCTAAAAAATAAGCCAATCCGTATGAAATTTGAATATTTTGTAAAATAAATGTTACTGAGTAAAGCTGCAATATGCAAATTACTCTCGTTGCAACCAGAATAAATTACTAGAAGCATAAAACTGCATCTTTGAGATCAAGCCTGTAGCTTTTGCTGTGACTATAAGGTAAGAAATCGGGGATAGCCAATTCGTAGCAATGACCTCCAGGCATCATTTGCCAGAAGAACTGCGACGGAGAGCTATTGAGAGACAAGAAGCAGGACAGAGTCAAACACAAGTGGCCAGATGGCTAAATGTCAGTCCGTCTGTGGTTCATAGACTCTGGCTACAATTCCTAACGACAGATTCGGTATCCAGGAGGTTCAGCCAAGGACGACCAACTGTTAAGACCAGCGCCTATGACAGATACTTGTCGTTATGTGCCCCAAGGAATAGAACCGCAACTCCGACAAAACTCAGATCCTCCCTTACTGTAGCCACCGGAAGGTTGGTGTCAGCTTCAACCGTGCGTAGAAGGCTTCACGAAAGTGGTATGTACACGAGGTGACCAGCCATTTGCCTGCACCTCTCGCCACATCACAGAAGGAAACGTTTGGAGTGGGCACATCAACATGTCCACTGGACGGCTGATCAATGTAGGACTGTTCTGTTTACGGTTTAGCTTCCAAAGCGACAGTAGTCGTTGTTTGATTTGGAGAGAACATGGAGCCCATTATCATCCATCAAACATCCGTGAAAGAGATGCATCCGCAGGAGGCAGTGTCTGTGTTTGGGGTGGGATCTCTTTGGGTGGCCTCACAGACCTCCATGTCTTTCCACGTAGAACCGTCAATGCTCAGACCTTCAGAGATGACATCCTTGATGTTTATGTGCGCCCTTATGCTGGGGCAATAAGCAGGGCCTGATTTCCGGGCGGGCATTCGGGGCAAGCGTCTGGACCCTTGCCCAGGGCCCCCAACTCGAAAAATCGGCTCCTGGCAATAGACGATGATTCCCTGCTTCAGGGCGACAATGGTATACTGCACAGGGCTCGAATCGTAGATGATTATCTTCAGCAGCAAGCAATTCAGTGCATGAAATAGCCAGCTCGATCACTGGACCTGAATCCTATCGAGCATGTCTGGGATGCTTTAGGAAGACGGATGGCTGCTCTCAGTTCTCCTGCGACCCTTGTCACGCTTGCTACTACCTTGCAAGAGCAATGGCTCCCCCTTCCTACAAAACTCATAGACAACATAATTGACAGCATCACACATCGCTGTTGGTGCTGTATTGCCTCTAGGGGTGGTCATATTCCAGATGGAAGGTACGTTTCCTATTCCAAACTGGCACATCCAGTTTGTTGATTTTATACATATGCTAATTTCTATAATACCACAAGTGTCTGGTAATTTCTTTTTATGTTATTTCATGTTATTTTACTATCTGTTATACACTGTGGGTGAGTTTCATTAAATTCTATATGTAACTTTTTTGAGTATTTATATTAGGGTGGATCGAAAAAAAATTTTTTTTTGAAATCTTTATCTCCTGTAGTCTCAAAGTTGTATATTGATATGAATAAGACGTGTGTAAAATTTGAATGTTCTACGACAACGTCTTGGGGTTGCGCATCGAGACTGAAATTTATAAATTTTTGAAAAATGTGACTTTTTCAAAAAATCGACCAAAAAAATTCTTTTCCAAATTATTAGGCTTCCGAGGTTTTATAAGTTGTATATTGTTATGGATAAGATCTATGAAAAATCTGAAGGGGCTGTGACAATTTCTGGGAATTGCACATGGAGCTTGAAATCTATAAATATCCGAAAATTATATGTTTTTTGAAAAAATTATGTTGAAAGCAAACTTTATTTGTTAAAAATAATTTGGTCCTTTTATATGTTAAAAAATGTTCAGAGAACCTCAGTAAATCAAAAAAAAAAATGGCTTTACGAATAGTTTTATACAATGCACACGTCATGCTGTCGTTTTGTCTTGGGCGCAGTACGCAAGCTGTGCTCCAGACAACTAGCGCCGGTTTGCCTGCCGAGTGATGGCGATGCACATGCGTTCGGTTAAATCAGGCACGATATATTTTGTTGCAACTGGCATTTAGTTTAACGTTTCAGATAGACGGTGCTCCCAGTTTACTCTCAAAAAAGCTAAAAGGGGGTTGCCTTGCACTGCTACGATTCTGAATAGAGTGAAACTGTCTGCAACAACAGGACATGGAACAAAATCGGTGTTCATAGAAGAGCGGGGAATATCAAAAGAATTACCTTGTACCAAGTTACCAACCCAAGAAGACGTACGTACTCGTACTATTTTGTACTAGTAGTATATATTACTATTTTGTACTTAAGAAGAAAAATTTCTGAATAAAGGGCAGGATCCACCGGAAGGAGAAGTAACCTTAGTTGTGGCAATCAAAATACAGGAAATTTGGATCAAGGCCACTATCCCTACTGTGTCAATGCAAGGAATTCAAGAGATATAAAAGGTCATGAGCAAGTGCAGCAGCTAAATGAATCGTACGTTAGAGACGGACATAAGCAATTGTTTATGAAGAAGAAAGTGGTGTAAAAAACTCTCTCCTCTTACGCGAGGCTATCTGAGAATATCCGCACCTTGGCAAATGTACTGGACTTTTCCCACGGAGCAGCGCTTGTGGACTCCACAGGCCTCGCCTCACACAGAACGGGTGTCATTAGCAGACCAGACGGAAGCTCAATATGTGACAATTGATGGAATTGTAAAGTAGAGAAGTTTGTGGTGAATGAGAGGAGAGTTGAAAGGTTGGAAAGAGAAATTTCGAGATTGGTGGAAAAAGAGGTGAAATTTCCAATATCCAGTGTATATTTCAACTTGAATCATTGATTTGGAAAGTGAAAATAACGAAAGAGAAGTACGAAAGTCTGAAGAAAACGCTGAATGCCTATATCTACCGCCACTTTGGGAGATGCGTTCACGAACGACCAAGTTAGAATGAAAATCTCAGTGCTTTCACAAGTCTGTTACACAAAGTTATTACGGACTGGGCAGCAGGAACTCTGGAATCAACTTTATTTCCCAATCTAGAAAGCGAAAGGAATGTAAATGGTGAGAAAAGTGGCTTCTCATCTGATTCTCAACCAACATAAAATTAGAGGAAGGATAAGATGACTCGCAGTGGAAGAAACAGAAGAATTCTTTAAAATGTTCTTTGGATTGTGTTTTCATAGGAGGAAGAACAGAACCAGATACATAGAAAAATTTGTTGACTGCAAATTACACCCTAGTAGCACAATTAGTCCAAAATACGTTTAAAACACGTTTTTTAACGTAAAAAACGTGAAACGTGTGTGACGTTAAAAAACGTGTTTCCAACGTAATTTAAACGTTTTTTGAACTAGTTGTGCTACTAGGGACCCAAGTGTTTGTCACAAAGAAAATATCTCGCTGATAATCGAACCTGGTTCAACATACTTTGGCCGTATGTCGCGATCTGATTTTAAGAATTTCACTGGAAATTTGGGAGAGTTTAACATGAAATCTATTGATCTTGCCATCCTCACATGCACTGGCAGTGGTGGCGAATCATCGAATTCTGGAAATAACAAAGGCTTCATGTGAAATCTGGAAACGCAGTTCTCTAATCTAACTAAATCTCTGCAATGCTGTATTTGCCTACTTCACACATAGCAAACAGCCACTCCGAAATTTGCTGTCTATCCCTCTATCAGATGATGGTTTCCTACGATCTACTATATTATTACACTTGACAAAAAATGCCACAGTTTGATGCGAAGTTGGGCTTTACATTATTCATTAAAACGCATACTCCAATAATTGGATGCTAGGGCTGGCAAGGGCAGGACTCGGATGGCAGGCAAATCAGCGAGGTGGGTCCTGGGTAATGTAGTTAGGATTGTGGTTGTACTAGAGAAGAGCTGCGAACGTTACTGACTATTTTTCAAAGGGACTAATTCATTAAAAATATACTTTTTGCTTTCTACATATTTTTGTCAAAAAAAACACAAATTTTTCATATATTTATAGATTTCAAGCTCTATGTACAATTCCTAGAAATTGTCACAGACCCTTCATATTTTTCATACATCTTATCCATAACAATATACAACTTGTAAAACCTCGGAAGCCTAATAATTTGGAAAAGAATTTTTTTTGGTCGATTTTTTGAAAAAGTCATTTTTCAAAAACTTCTAAATTTCAAGCTCGATGCGCAACCCCAAGACGTTGTCGTAGAACATTCAAATTTTACACATGTCTTATTTATATCAATTTATAACTTTTAACACCTAGGAGATAAAGATTTCGAAAAAAAAAATTTTTTCGATCCACCCTAATATATATATATACAGGGTGGCCATAATTAAACTGCAAGTTTTCAAGGGGTGCTGGAGAGAAAACTAGAGAGAATATTCCAGTGAAATTTGGTATCTACACGTTTCAGAACATGCGCATGTCAAATATGCAAAACAAATGTCGTCATTTTCACCCGATAGATGGCGCTGTACCGTATTTCAAAGCTCACCGGTGGCATATACAACTTCCAAAACCGATAGACAGAGCATAGTGACATTCTAAGAGGCATATAAACAATATAAAATATCATTTACAGTTTATCACATTTCCATACAATTCGCTTCAGTAATTAAATTTTTACAGTAACATGTAATCAAAAATTAACGTAAATTAAGATCACAACTTAAACAATTCATAAAGACTCTTTGGAAAACAATTAAACCATTATTTATTCTCGTTGACACTCATTGGACCTCTTCTTAATCGTTCCATACCGCGGTATTCTTTCAGAGTAGCTGAATAATTGCTACCATTCTGATAGAATATCTTCACTAGAAATTCACGTTCCTTCTTATTCAGAGTCATGATTGACCATTACTCAATGTGGTCTTGTTTTTACACTGTTCGATGATCTTAAAATTTGCATATATGACGTCCATAAGCATTGAAACGCGATATAGCGCCATCTATTGGGTGAAAATTGCGATTTATTTTATTGCATATTTGACTTGCGCATGTTCTGAAACGTGCAGATACCAAGTTTCACTGGAATATTCCTGGTAGTTTTCTCTCCAGCACCCTTGAACACTTGCAGTTTAATTATGACCACACTGTATATATATATATATGAGGTGTCAGATATTCCAGTAAAGTTCCAGAGTTAAGGCAGGTAAAACGGTTTATAGAACATTATCTTTAAGTTACAATATAGAGTGAGAAGAGGGGAGGGGAGACGGGTACAAAAATCCGCGTGGATTAATTAAGCAGTTCCAGTGGCAGAAGTCTCTCGATTTTCGAGGTGCAGGGGTATTTACGCTTACCATACCACAAGGGTTGCTAAGACATAACTCCGCCTCTCTCTTATCTCTAATCGAATTACATACATTTATTAACATGACCTGCATCCGGGGTTACAAAGGCGTGGGAACACGTGTCACTGAAAAGAACCCAGAATCGAGGACCTGTTGTCAGGCAATTAACTAAAGAAATAAAGCATAGCTCCAGAGCGCGCGTGGCAAGCATGACAGGAAAGCAAAAGTTACAGTGAAAGTACCCGCTTAAACAATACCCAAACTACATAACCGTTCAGTTATATCTAAAAAATAATTAATTATCTAGTAACCATTTTGGCTTGTACACACATCCAAGTATAGAAAAGATATTTCCGATTCAATTTAAAATTTTTACTTCACTGCTGCTCTTACTTATATTCATAACGACCAAGAATTGCGAAATTTTTATTTATTTTTCCAGTTACTAACTATAAATATCAGGACTTAAGTTAACTGCGAGTGAATCCGATATGATAATGGATAACTACACTTACTTGTGTTACCCATTACTCATTGCCATGGAAACTGCATCAGCTGCACAGGAGAGAAGATAATTACGTTAACGACTCCTCAAATTGAGTTCAGATTTCCTTAGCTATCATACTAATCCTTACAATTTTATTATCGCAAGGTCAGATAACGGTTTACTGATAACTTTTAACGCTTAAAGTATTCAAGAAACTCTTGTGCAGGGCAGGTCACCTAAGGACGAGCTACTGAATGCTTTTACTGGTTAGAAAACAAATAAGTTTCAAAACGTTGTTATCTTGTAATATTAATATTTGACGAGAAACATAAATCACATAGACGATTAAAATCATTTTTCATGAAGTACTTTTTATTTTGCTTGTATATTTATAAATTATTGAATCAAAAATAAGACAAAATCGTTAGAGAGTTCATTCTTTTATATCAGGTACAAGGTAATTTGTAATTCACTTCAAATAGGGAACATTTATGAAAAACATAAATGACGTGTTCAGGATGACTTATATTTCTTGTCTTTTTATTTTCTGTCGTAGATAGCAATAGATAGAAGCTGTCTTAGATAGCAAATTTGGGAATTACCTGTTAAAAAAAAATCACTCAGAAACATATTAATAAATTAAAACTATGATCCAATGCATAAGTTTGACGTGGTACAGTATAGGGACGAGCTAAAAGCACTCTGTTATGGCCTTTAAAATCTATAACTCCGAGACAGTTCAAACCCGAAACCGAACGTCGAATAATTCAGCGCAACAGTCTTCTAACAGAATCCACGCTAGAAAACGGATTTCCGAAATTTTTCTCTTCCGCCAATAAGAAACCGGAAAACTATTTCTCGAGATTCCCCTCTGATCCTCAGAGAAAGTAAATTGAGAAGAAAATATTTGCTCTTCTCTACTTCAAGGTATTTACTTATCGAAATTGAAATATGTTGCCATCTTCTCTGACATTTGAATTTTATATCTGCTTGAAAAAACATTCTTTTTTGTGGTCTTTTAAAAGTTCTAAATACCATTGTGTATAGTTGAGAAAGTACATATTTCGAAACAACTGGATTGCGCTGTGCCATTGTGCTTTTAATGTTGTTTAACATTTCTGGCAGGATTTAAAATTAGCCTTTTTAAACTCAACTGTTTAAGATAGCTCAATAAATAAAATTAGACTTTTGTTTGTACATTATTTGGAATTCAAACATTTTGCGATTTCTATCCATTTCAAGCACTGGGGAACTCAGTGCGACCTTAAAAAAAAAAAAAGAAAAGTTTGTCTGTCTGTCGTTCTGTCATTCTGTCTGTGACGCTTTCTTTATTTATTTTTTTTTTTTTTTTTTGCGCATGACTTAACAATGACTAAAAGGAATAAAACGAAATTTAGTGGCATGATAGGTGGTCGCACAACACTTAAACCATAGCAGTCGAGTTTTTTGAAAATTTGGATCATTCTGAGATTTTGCGAAAATTTATTCAAAATGTGTAAATATTTGTTTGCCCATCATGTATAAACTACTGAAGCGAATGAAATAAAATTTAGCATCAACATAGGAGGTCACATGAACTATAAGCTTCAAAGTTCTTCAAAATTTTTTATATTTTGAGATTTTAAGAAAACTGATTGAAAGTTTTTTACCTGAAACATACAGTGGAATAGAATGAAATTTGAAATTATATTTAGTGGTAAGTTAGTTTAAACTATAAATGCTACAAGTGTTTTAAATATTTAATACATTTTGAGATTTTGTAAAAATCGTGTCAATGTTTATTCTTGCATGCCTCAAAAGTGGCTTAAGAGAATAGAATGAAATCTAGTAATAGGATCAGCAGCAGCAAAAACAATAAATCACAGATTTTTTAAAAAATGAATAAATTTTAAAGCTTCGCAAAAATTTTGCATTTTTTTTCTTTTTTTTTCGGGGCGAGAGGTCACTTTAAGGCGTCTTGGAGGTAGCATATAAGCTGGCTATACAACTTAAATAAATTTTGTCGATTTTTCTATGCTTATTTACTTACTATGTTTATTTACTAGATTTTGTGAAAATTGTTCAAAATTTTCTGGAGGCATGATGATATAATATCTACAGTGAATCAAACAAAATTTAGTTAAGGGCGAGCAATGAATTCTTGAGTTTGAAAGCTCTTTCCGCTTAAACAAAACCATAGTTTTGAAAATAAAATGTTTTCTCTGTTGACAGTTTCTCTCAGTTACTACTTAGTTACTCTCTAACCTGTAATCTATTAACAAGCTACAAAAGCTATAACTTTTCATTCTGTACTTTTGCCAATATGCTACTTCCATTCATTATACTTTTAGAATGCTGACGAGAATTCAGGCTTTTTGGAAATCTGCATTACATAATTAACCGTCAACGGCGAATACTTCAGCTGTAATTTTATAAAATACAATCTATGGAAGAGTAGTCGTTTGCAAAAGTTTAAGTGCTGTAGCTGATTTTCAGTATTTTTACACATTTCATCATTTTTGCAGATTGCTGCCTCCTTGCATTAAATTACACTAGACACAATACAGCATTACAGGAAATTCATAATTAGTTTCTCTATTTATAGCGGTGTACCGGGTAAACTATTGGTCAAAATACTAAAATAATTGTAGATAACCAACCTTAGTAAGAAAATAGAAAAGAAATTTCCACAGAAAGAAAATTCGATCAAAAAATCTCCACTAGATGGGGTTCACAATGTTATAGCAACTGATATGTAAATTCTTCCATCGATCAGAGGTATAAAACATCTTCTCTTCACAACCTTTCCATTGTTCATCCCGTGTGCAAATGTTTTTTTTTTAACACGATCGTTTGTTACTCGTGAAACATTTTTACCAAAATGGCGATTCTGCACTTGCGACTTTGGGTTGATATCGGACTTAAAAGGAATTTTAAAAAGTCCAATGAGACAGCTATAAGGCTACGAAAAATGATAGCAAAATTTTATGCAACAATATCATAGAATAAACGATCTGGAAGAGGATGGGGGAATGTAGATGAACAGATAGTGCCCAATATATTGTGATCAACAGTGGAGTATGTCATTCTACGGTTTCAAATGGTAGCTGAGAATAAAAGCAACAATTTTGAAATGCTTTTGATTATTTACTGTACAAAGTTATTCGAAATTGTTATATCTTCTATATTTGCCTGTGTTTTTGTACATTAAAACATTGTGAAACACTATGTGTTGGTAAATTTTTGGATTACTCTTTCCACAGATATCTCCATCGCACTAATTAAATTTTTCAGCCAATTTGATAGCATCCTAACTAGTATTTTCGACCGTACACTGAGCTGATTAGGAAAACTTTAATTATGAACCCCTGTATATGCCCGTCTCATTTCATCACGAGTTTTTTATTGGATTTTGCCTTAGCGCTGTAGTGTAATTGTGTTGGATTTAAAAAAAAAATTCATTTACTGTTGCTGAAAGATTAATATCGATTCTTCTTAAAACTGGAATTTCTGAACTTGAAACAAATTGGTGAATAAATGTATGCAAGAAAGTAAATTTAAAATTTTATGAGCCAGTACGAACTGTGTATAAAAGAAGCTTTATTTCCCAAGAAAAACAAGTACGCATGATCATATAATGAGAAGAATGGTTGTAAGAAGTCCAACAATCTGGTACAATCAGATTAGGTTTATTATGGCTGTAAACAGCACCGAAATAGGTTTGAGTACTATCTTTAGTTCTAATACTATCTTTAGCTTGAATACTATCTTAGATGTTCGACCACAGATTCTGATTTATTTGCTGATAAACGTGCAACTCGACTTAATCCAAGTATGAAAAACGACTAAGGATGGTGTCTTTGTCCAGTAGAATATGGTGCTATCTTCCGATGAATCAAACATGCAGCACTCATCTGCACGTAGTACAAGACGTCACCAAAGATGTTCGATTGCAACTATAAAAAAAATTTCCAAGCTAAATGATGGTATACAGAGATTTCTAAAGCTTAAGACGTTTTTATATTTGTAGCACAGCTCGCAATGATAAGAAAAAAGAAAGAGCTACAAAATATTGACTTTACTTAAATTACCTTTAGGAAGTTTACTTTGTTTATAAAATATGCTGCTGCGGAATTTCATTTTCTAATGAATGGTGTGAAATTTTTTCAGACGAATGCACATTGTTTTTGGTAAAACTTATAAAACAAATCAAAAAATTTACGTTTTATTGCAAAGCTGCTATACTAAGCTGTAATAAAATAGTCTGAAAATTCTGCTACCATAAATGTCTTCCAGAAAAGTGAAAAGGGAATAATATTACGAACTGAAATTTCTAGTTTATATTTTGATAGTGAGTTAAAATAATCGTAAAGACACGCTCTCAAAAATTATTTCTTCGATTCGCTGAAATTTTGCAGCCATGGGCGCCGCCAGCTATGGGCAAGGATGGGCAAATGCCCAACCTTGATCAAGGAAATCGCACATTATAAATAGATATAAAAATCTGAAATCTGCTAGTTTCTTTCAATCTGATGCTAAGCAAATCATTAATATTTTACTTAAATATGTCACAGAGGAAAAATGTACAAAGTTGTTCATCTTAAAATAGCTTTTTGAAGAATATCTTAGGAAAATAAATAAAAAAAGAATAGAAAGAAAAGTAAAATATAACTAACGGAGTAAGAATTGTATCCTACGTGGTGGCAGTATGGCATACACTCTTCCGGAAATCTATTGTATAAAGTGTCCCAAATCAACATTAACTTTTCCTCCACAAACACGTGGCATGCAAAGTCATGATAATCTCTGATCAGTCCATGTTGATCTTATCAAGGACTTTACTAGAGTACTGAAAAGTCTTTTTACTGTGCAGGTAGTAGCTGCAAATGTTAGAGCTATTTGCAAGCTTTTAGACACTGTAGGGAAGAACTTAGTGTCATGGCTTAATAAATCGAGCAAGTGTTTTTGTATAAAATTTTTTGTTATTGGAGGAGATATCTGCCACGGTTCGTACCATGCTTCAGCTTCGAAAAAAATGTTTTGTAAAAAGTCTCCATAAAAACTCCCGAAACGTTTCATTTTCTTAAGTCTCTTGCGCCAATTTTTTAATCGTTGTTGGGTAAAGTGTAAATAGGTCGTAGCCAACTTCGTTGTCTGCATACTACCTTTTTCCCAGTGATGTCATCAATCCATCCAAATAATTGATATTCTAAAGCACTCTTCTGCTTCTGTTTTAATTTCTTTATTAGATCTGCAGACTTGGTGACTGACTGTACGAGAACACCTTATTTCAATATCATGAGCTTCAGCTATTTCTTTAGCAGATGTAAAGAGCAGGAGCGCCCAATGTACGTGGCACCCCCCCCAAACGTAAAAAAGGCGCCTCCCCCCTCCCGAAAATGTAAAATGGCCCCTTTTTATGCTACCGATTAAGTCTTTCTCAGTTTTTGAGTACGAAATGGCCCCCCGATGCGATGCATTCCTTGCTTACCGTGTCGGACCCCTGGTAAGGAGAGGGACGAGTTTTGGGAGTGACTCGCTGTTCTGGGGATTAGACTAGTCTAAAATTCGCATTCTACACCTCAAATAATTAAAATTTGCATTTTGTTGCATGAAAATCGGTTAACTAGAACACGAAATAGAGAGTTTTGTGTGTTAAAAGTTAAAGATTGACGCAACAGCACACGTGTGGGTCAAGCCCTGCGCTGTCCAACCATGGGTCTGGGGTGCGACCATGGGTCTGGGGTGCGAATATGCCTTTGCCAGGTGGTCAACCTGACACGAAGCCCCCCAGCAAGCTTGGTCCTCAATCAAGCTTGGTCCTCATTTTATCGACCCACTCAAGGGATGAAAGGTACAGTCAACCCTGCCCAGGAATCGAACCCCGGTCCTGTGACACAGCAGCGCAATGCGCTAACCGTTGTACCACCGGGTTTCGAGTTTTGGGTGTACCCATTGCTAAACATAGGGTTTTTTCGAATTCTCGAGAAATATTGCCACTATCACTTATTAACTTCAGTTTTGGAAGCTTATTTTTGACGCCAAATTTGACGACTTTGTACTTTCAGAACTACTGCGATTAGATTGAATATATTTTTCAGTTTTCAAAATGCTCTCTAACAGAGAGTAAATAGATGTTAACAGGCTGTAGAGTATTGGCTACAGGCTCTATGTATGAGGGGTACTTGGCTATGATGCATACTGCTACAGTGAACTTTAGTGAGGTTGAAGCACAGTGTAATTAACAATAATTGATATGGTTTTATTCGCGTATTACTGAAAACTGCATGAGTGCGCACGCAATCGAGTCTCACTCTTAAATTTTGCCCACTCTTTCAAAACATCTTAGCGTTGTCCATGTTTGCAGTAGTGCTGCCTGAGTATTTCCTCTTCTTTTTTCTTCTGTCAATTGAAGAAACTTCTTCTAATACAAGGAAAATTTTTCCTCTTTCTTCAGATTTTCGCGGAGAATTCACAGAAATATAACATTTCCAAGGAGTACGGAAGTTATTCGTCCAAAAATGAGGAATAAGTTAGCTTATAAAGACGAGCCTTCAAAAGTTATTTCTTCAATTCACTGAAAGTTTTCTGGCAGTAGTGCTGCCGGAATACATCTGTTATTTGACGAATACTTTTTTCGTTTTTTTCTCCAGTCAATTAAAGAACATTTTTGAGATTGGACGGATTTTTTCTTCTTTTTTCAGATTTCACGGAAATATTGTGCTTCCATACAGAAGAATTCACGGAAATATTACATTTCCATAGAGAACGGAAATTGTTCGTTGAAAAATGAGGGATAAAGTAGTGTACAAAAAGACGAAGTTTTCTGAGAGTGCATCCAATTAAGATCAATTTTTCTAAATTAAATTATAATTGAAAGATGTTTTTTACAAGTTGTAGCCGTTATTGTGACAGTTAAATTGAAATTATTATTGCGTAAGAAATTTAAAGACTTCTTTAATGCCATATATATCGGATACTTGGATATTTAATTATACTGAACTCGCTCAAATGAAATACATTCAATTGAACTATTGAAACACTTTAAAACTACTTGTTTCTAGTGCTCCGCTAGTTCATTGAATTACACCTTTAAAGAGTTTTATAATACAATTTTTTTAATATTATTAGATTCTCTTTTATTCGATCTACCGTGAAATTCTAAATGAAATAAAACAATGTGTTTAAAATGCAACAACTGTTTTCATTTGAATATTTCATTAAAGCATTGCCTCCAAAAAAATGCAGCTGTATAATTCGTATATTAAATTTTCAGAAATATTTTCAGAAAATGTTTCTTGTTTAAAGCTGTAAAATTGCTTTTTTCACTGTCAATTAATTTAGTATTTATACCGAAAAAATAAAATTTCGTGGTTTAAATTTAAATATTTCACTATGAATTTATTTCTACATTTTTAAAGTTGCAGTTATTTATGTTACAAACAGACCTATTTACCAGTTGTTAGGATTACATACATTTTGAAGATTATTTTATTTAAATTCCGAAAGATGAGCACACAAAACAACTGTGGAAGTACTGTTTTTTTTTTTTTTTCTATGTTGTGCATCTAAGCTAATCATTACAAACATTGAAAGCAAATTTTAGTGCTTTCAGTTAAAATTATTCGAGTAATATTTATACGAAAATCTGGTAGTGGGTGTACGTAAAATAATGCAACAAGCCCGAAAAACTAATTTGACACTTTATTCTACGAATCAGCGCACTCATACCTCACAAAAATACAGAATTTGTTGTACAGGCCAAGGCAAATAATTAGCTAACACAGCAACAACAATACCGCAAACTCAACGTATCGCTTCCCATTCTGTCACACACTAACTCACTATGAGAGGGACTTCTAAATTTATAAATTTGAAAGCGGATGTGACGTCACATAGGATATGACATCATTTTTCTTAGGCTTTTCCAGAAACTTCTCGCCTAATTGAGATAGAGCCAAAATTCCACCAGTTTCGAAAACTTCCTTCTTGCCGCCAAAGTCTTCAAATTTGTCTCCAAGTCTCCACAGTGGTCGTCCAATTTGTCGCTAAGGTCAAGGGATTACGTACTCATTTCACTTGCAACAATACCTGCACAACGCACTTTCCCGCAATACACTCTGGCGCAGGAAACAACATTATAATTTTGTAACAATATAATTTTTCAAAATTGCTAAATATATCTTATAAATAAAAATGAAATTCTGTTTGTTTGTTTGTTTGTTTGTTTGTGGATTTGAGTTGTATACAAATCCACAAAAATGGACCTATCAGCCTGAAATTTTGCACAGATATGTAAAATAATATAGAAAACTTTAAAACTTTAAAACTTTGAAAGTCCACCCGTTCCCGGAATTTAAGAGATTTTTTATGTCCTCCATGCAAAAACCTTTCCGTAATTGTAACCCCTGTAGTGAAAAAAGTGTGAAATAAGGATCGTGGTTGCCATGTGGGGCGATTTTGCCGAATAAGATGTTTTAAATTCTCAAAGTAAAAATAAAAGAATAATAATGATTTTTTTTGTTAGTTTATATTTGTAAGATTATTAATTTTTTATTATAATATCGTGTGCATGGGAAATCGGAGCAGGAATGAAATGTTTTATACGCAAAACAATAAGAATTGAAGATTTCCGAGGCTAATATGTAATTTTTTTTTTTAGTTTGGCGAAAAAATAAAATGGCTCAAATGCTGATTTTGAGAAAGTGAGTTCTAGCGGTTTGCACAGTTTTCGGCTTGGCGCAATTTATTGAGAGCTTAAAGAAATAGATTTTTGAAAGCAAGTGCAAAGGTTTTATTAGAATACAGCGTTAAATTTTAATGATCCGCGAAGAAATAATGCAGTTATTAAGGGATTTCAAGCGATCTATCTTCAGAATTCTCGCCAATTGAGTACATTGATTTAAGTTGGGGGAATTCCGCCAAATTTCAGAAAATTGAAATCTTCTCATTTAGTACATCGGAGTAACGATGAATAAAACACGTTATAGTTGATAATTTAAAAAAATTCGGTTGTATTAAGGGATTCCCCTTTTCAAATAAATGTGTGCTTTACTTTTTGGCGGCCGAACCATTTCCCATATTGATTGCTGCTAAGTCAATGCTTGGAATGATTTCCTGAAAAAACTCTTGCAAAATGGCGTATGTTGGCACTTTGGCGAGGCTTAGATTTGAAACTGGATTATATTTGAGACTGGGATATATAATGATACTGGTTATAGATAAAAATGAATGTTGGTATGTGTGCATGAGGTTGAAAAACTCCAGCACCGTTGCACCATGAAATTTGGTTCACCTAAGTCTTTTATCATTGAGAAGCTTTTTATGCTATCCGTTTTCCTCTAACTTGCCACTAGGTGGCGCAGCAGAACGTCGAATCCTATTCCGTTTAGCCGCTTACTATGCGAATATCGTCCAACCGATTTCGATGAAATTTGGTACACGCGGATATTAGAACACGGAGAATATTTTTCAGTATCTATTTTGCTGTAACTTGCCGCTAAATGGCGCTGCAACACATCAACTTCTATACCGTTCGACCGATCGGCATAAAATTTCTTATACTTACACATTTCAGCACGAAGAATATATTCTAACTGTGTGCCTTTTGATGTTACTCACCACTAGATGGCACTGCAATGCATTATATTTTAACTCGCCACTAGATGACGCTGCAGCAGGCCAAATTCTTGACCATTCAAACGGTCGCTATGAAAATCAGTATACATAGCTATTTGAACAATGAGAATATTTTGGCGTTATCCATTTTGCTATAACTCGCCACTTGATGGCGCTGTAGCAAATCATTACTTTAATTAACCACTAGAACGCGCTGCAGTGTATCACTTCTTGACTGTGCAACTGATCGCTATGAAAATAGGTATACATAGATATTTGAACACGGGGAAGAGTTTGGCGCTATCCATTTTCCTATATAATTTGCCACTAGATGTCGCGTCGTTAAGGCTGTTCAGCCGATCGTCCTGAAATTTCGTATTCATCGATATCTGAATGCGAAGAATATTTCCGCCGTATCCGTTTTGCTAAAACTCTCCACTAGATTGCGCTACGCCGCATGGCCTTCTGCACCGTACAAACGATTGCCTTGAAATTCGGTATGCATGGTTATTGAACACAATATAAAGCGATATCCATTTTGCTATATCTCTTTATTATAAATAGTAATCCCCACAAATCGTAATATCAAAAAGTCCATTCATTCCCGTGCAAAGAACGGGTACTTCAGCTAGTATTTAATAAAGTTTAAAACTAATGTTTTCAAAAAAGGAAGGATTCAGCTGAGTATTATTGTTTTATATTTCTTCTTTCAAAATACCAGTCTTTTGAATGGAAATGAGACTTATTCCTGTAACTCATCGAAATGTTTTTTTTTTTTTTTTTTTTTTTTTTTTTTTTTTTTTTTAAATCTATATTGAGCATTTCGAATGCGACTTTTCAAGGACACGTGAGTGATAACCGTCTTCACTTTCCGAAGATTCTATTATTGGATTTCTATTGTATTAAGTTCAGAGAAATGGTGTTTATTAACTACTAGCTGAAGTACCTCGACGGGTTAGTGAATGAAAATTTCCAAAAAGCAAGAACTTTCGTCAGCATTGTAGGAGTACATAGAATGGATGTAGTATGTTGCCAAAGTAAAGAAAGCGAAGTTATAATTTTCATGTATTGTTAAAATATTACAGGTTAGAGAGTAACTAAGTAATATCATTTCATTCGCTTTAGTCGTAATTATGTGATGCGCGAACGAATATTTACGCATCTTATATAATAAAATCCGAGAGTAAACATTGTATGTAGCTATGTAGGTCGGTAAGTTTGTGACCACCGATCTTTTTGCGCACGCCTCTGGATCGCATTGCGCCGAGACGGTGGATCGCAGACCTACCGAATTTTGCATACGGCTTCACTAGGACAGATCCTAACACGCCTCGGAGCGATTTTTTCGAAATTCGAATTAGAAAATGTTTTATTTTATGTTTTGCCCGATTTTTAGCGATTTTTCTCGCTTAATACGTAATAACGCCGGTAATTACACTCGCAGTAAAACGAAATTTACATCATCGGATAGAGGAGAAAGTTTTCTTTTAAAAATTGTTTGTTCGGACTGTGTAACATAATTTTCAGATTTTTGGGAATTTTTCAAATAAAATTAAATTTGACGCTGACTTTCATAAAATATTTTTAAAACTGCTGCATCTTAAATTCTATCCGTCATAACTTTTTTATATTTTGTCAAATGACGGAGCATATATTTCGCCCTCTTTTAAAAGAAAAACCAGAGGAAAATATAAATTAGGAGATTTTTTACGAATTTTTAAGTATAGAAGGATTTTCATTTCAATCGCAGCAGCTTAAAATTTTCGGTATGATATCTTGCGTTTTGGTTGTCTTGGAGACTGTAACAATGATTAAAATTGCCAGTTGAAAAAGAAAAAATTACTTTAAAATAACTGAGGTTTCGCATGTGAAAAGTGCGTGATTTTGATGTCATAAGTTTAAAACCTCTTTCGAAACTCAATCAGAATAACGGACTCACAAGCAAAACATACGCCACGCATGAAATAATTCTATATTTTACTTTAAGTTGCCAGATAAATAATTGGATGCTGTTTTTTCACTGAATTAATTATCCAGCATTATTTCCGATTGAGATTTTAAACGGGTCACGTTTTCGAATAGCAGGAAATATATTGCGGTGTTAAAGAGGGCCTGATTATGACCAACAGGGGGCCCCGGCATTGAATTTGGGGGCCCCCGTATGTATGAAATTTGTTTTATTTTTCATAATTTTTTTTTTGTAAAAAAAGAACAACATTTGAAATTGGGGGCCATTTCGAGCCGGAGGCCCCTGGGCAAAGTCCCGATTTCTCCATGCGATAACAGGGCCCTGGTGCTAAATACACCAATCTGACAAGAACTATGCGTAAAAATTTATCGAGAGCTGATTTAGTGGCAACCGTAAACTGAAATGATTATCGTTTATGCTAATGCGTAAATTGCAAAGAATTACCAAAGAGTAAAAGCCTACATTCGTGGCAAATATCTAAACCGTTTCTTTAAATTAAGCATTAACGGTTGCAAAACGACAGTATATTGTATTGGTATCAGTAAAAGATAGTATAATTAATAGTAAGTAGATATGATAAGGCAATATTGATCAAACCACAATAAACCGCATTAATAAATATTTTGTGAAACTAAGTCTTCTATTCATTTTTTAACAGCCGTATTACATCACAGGTAACAAAACATTGAGTAATTCTACGTCGCGTTAATATATCACGCGGTAGTTTCAACAGAAAAGACTGTAACAGAACTTTCTTTTTTCTTGGAGATTCTGTTTTGTCACAAGTAGTTATGATCACATTTTAGGAAAATGTTCTTCTCTTGCCATGCAAAGAGCGGGTACACAACTATTTAATTATAAAATAAAACGGTTCTCCACTTCATGTAGTATCTAAGGTATTAATGGCATAACTTAAATCTAAAAAAGAGTATGATGTAGAAATGAGACATTTTGAAAATTAGGAATTTTCACTGAAAACCGTCACGCTTTTCTTTTCTGATCGTTAAACAATGAATCGTTACACAATGATCGTTTCTGATCGTTACAACAATGGTCACAGGTCAGCACTTATACTAACTTTACGAATAAGTAATGAGTAACTTTACACGAAGAGTCAAATCATTTCGCTTATTTTTAGATTCCAAATCTCTGGAATCAATTCGAACTATACATGTAAGAAAAAGTTTCGTTCCCTACCGTGCGGAGAACGGGCACGCAGCTAGTACTGAAATAATTTTCGCAAAATCTCAAAATTTAATCAACATTTTTGAAAAATTTGAAGCCTAGAATTTAAGTTGAGTGACAACCTATTATGTCACCCAAATTCGTTTCATTCCCTGCAGTCTTTATTTCGTGATGCTGGAACAAATTTTCAGCATTTTAAAACGATTTTCGAAAAATCTCATACTGTAAGCAAAATATTTTTAAAATTCAACGCCTATAAATTAAGATTAGCAACTACCTATCATATCACTCAATTTCGTATCATTCGTATTAGTCGTTATTACGTGATGTTTGAAGAAATATAAACGTATTTTGAGAGAATTTCCACAAAATCTCAAAATCTAATAAAAATGTTTAAAAAATTGGACTCCTACAGTTTATGTTGAGCAACCATCTATCGTGTGACCCAATTTCATAACATTCGCTTTAGTCGTTATTACGTAATACGGGAACAAAGATTCACTCAGTTTTAAACGATTTTCACAAAATCTCGAAATCTGATGGATTTTTTTTATTTAGATGCTTATAGTTTAAGGTGAGTGACCACCTATCATTTCACCAAATATCATTTTTTTACCTTTGCAGTTATTACGTGATGTGCGAACACAAATTTACGCAGTTTGAAATGATTTTCGCAAAATTTCAAAATCTAATCAAGATTTTTTTTTAATTCGACGCCTATGTTTTAAGTTGAGTGACCACCTATCATGACACCCAATTTCATATCATTCGCTTCAGTCGTTTTTACGTGATGCTTGAACACAAAATTATGCAGTTTGAAAGGTTTTTCGCAAAATCTGAAAATCTAATCAAGATTTTTTAAAAATTCGACGCCTATGTTTTAAGTTGAGTGACCACCTATCATGACACCAAATTTCATATCATTCCCTTCAGTCGTTTTTACGTGATGCTTAAACAAAAAAAGCGTCACGGACAGAATGACAGAACGACAGAATGACAGAATGACAGACAGACAAACTTTTTTTTGAGGGTCGCATCGGATTCCCGGGTGCTTGAAACGGATAGAAATCGCAAAATTTTTGAATTCCAAGAAATGTACAGACAAAAGTCTAATTTTATTTATATAGATATGAATTGAAATTACCTTTAATTATTTTAAAATATAATACGCCGTTGTAATATCTAAGTTGAAGGTTTGTTTAACACATTCAATCCGTTTCAATCTCTCAAGAACAAATCGGCTTTCTCCCATTGAAATACATTACTAGAGGAGTTTGTTATGTCACTTAGTGGTGGTTGCTACGGTCATTGGAAACGTTTTATTCTTACATGTAAAACAAGGAGTGACTAGTCACTCCGGTTCATGAAATAATTACGAAGCATTCAACCTCTAAAAGTGTGACGATATTCAATCCCTAAGAGCGTAAAAAGTGACTACTTTAAACCAAATTATTTTGAGAAGAGTCAGTGATATATCATTTTGTAAAAGCCTCATTTCCCAATTTCTTACTCTGTAGAAGATTGAATACTTACTACTTCAGAGGGTGAATTATTTGGCCCCACTGGACTTCTTGGGACTGACTACTCAATTTCTTTCTTTTTATAGTGGTCTTTTTTCTTTCTTTTTTTTTTTTCAAATTATATGTATAAATGTGCAACTGTCCCTTCATAAAAATCTGTTGCAAAGATGTTTGCGACAGTTACAGAAAATCCGTTAAAAATGGAATACAGGTATTCTTTCAGAACGGTAAGATTATTTTCTATAACTAGATCTCACCAGACTTGGGCGCAAACATCACAATGAGCGTTGCAAGGAACTTAGCCGGGGTGGGGAGAGGCCATGGGAGCCTGACCCTCCAAAATTTTGGATTTTTATTAATTGGATGTCAATAAATCAAGCATTTTTGTGAGAAATTCTACATTTTTCACCTAATGGGCACACCCCGAAATTTCTTTTCTCGCTACGTCCCTGGTGCATTGATTCAAATTATCTTACAAACAACAGTTTGGATAATCAAGTTACACTTCTCCATCAATATAGTCATCGAAGCATTTATGTCTGTGCACGGGAAGAGGAAATTTTCGTTTAACTGCGTTTCGAAGATTATCCCATAAGTTATTTATCACTTTTACATTAAGATTTTTTGCCGATAACGGTTATTTGTTATCAAGAAAGTCGTCGCTCTATTTGAGGGAGCAGAATCATGAAGAATAAAAAGTCAAATCCAAAAGCGACTCAGAAAACTCTTACAAAAGGTTTGAAGACCTTACTCGGTATCTTTGGTTGGACACAGATGTTTCGAAATGTGTAGGGGTTAAACCCATTGATCGTTATTTCACACCACTCATCATTATTATCCCTGCACCACTGAAATGGTCACGTTCTATAGTGTAGGGAGGTAGATTTCACATTCCTGGCTCTCTCCAGCTATAAAAGCTTTACGAATCAGATGTTAACCCTTTGACATCCAAAGCGTACAGTGCATTCTTTCTGATTTTATCGTAGATGATGACCAGATGTACGTGTGAAGCAGAATTACCCAGCTTCACACGCATTACCTCAAGACAAAGCCGTGATAAAACAGCAAGACATCGTAAAGTGGCATTCACATTTTATTTAACGTATCTTCATATATATAAACTTCAAAAATATAAAGTCCTGCGGTGGCCGGGCAGATCCCAAAGAGACGCAGCTTTTCAGGGCAACAGCAAAGCGAAAAGTGTGTCGAGAAAACACAAGCCCAGGGAGTAGTAACAAAAGCAAAACACGCCAAAGGGCACGCCAAACAAAGTGCGAAAACAAAGAGGCACCAGTAGGCGTTAAATACATTCCTATATAATTACTAGCTGACCCGGCAAACGTTGTTTTGCCATATAAATTATTCCTAGGATTATTTTAGTAGAAAGAAATCACTAACTTATTAAGTTTGTGAGGATGTGGTATATGAGTGGAAGAGGCATGGAGCGCTGTGAACGATGCTGGAATATAAACTCCCAGACACCCATGACTGCAAAGCTCGCCAAAGTACGGGGAATTTTTAGGCTGGCGAGAGTGGGGGCGTTAAAATAGGAATCAACTCTTTCTTGTACCATAAAACACATCCTTGGAATCGAAATCTATCTTAAAATCGCCTACTGAAACTGTTTTACAATCTTCGCCAGGCATATTCTTCCTGTAGGCATATTCCAACTATACCGCAAAGACATTTTAAATGCTGTTTAGAATGGGCATCATAATTCATGAGTGTACCGTATTTTCCTTTCTTGTTCCACAGAGCACTTCTTCGGAATAGAAATCTATATTAAAATCGCCTAATAAAACTCTTTTACAATATACGCCAGGCGTTTTCTAACTATATGCGAAATATATTTATAATAAATTGTCGCGTTTTGGCACCACATTTAGCGATCCATTATCAAAAATTGCAAACCTTGTGCGACTTTCAACATTTTATTAACGTCCCCCCCCCCCTCTCCACATTATCTGGCAAACACATTTGAAAAGAGATTCGACACGCTAATGTCTACACAGAAATCCTGATTGAAATTAATAGCACTCGGGGACTAAACATTTTGGGGTGGACCGCCCTTATGACTTAGGCGTATGAGACATAGTTAAAAACCTATTCTCAGACCTAACGAATATACATAGAAAATTTCATTAAAATTGGTCGAGTGGTTTCGGAGGAGTTAGGTGACTAACACTGTGACAGGAGAATTTTATATTTTAGATTTTTGAATCCCAGACGCACCAACAGGATAAAACAGAAATTCTATCAGCTAAATTGTAACCCAAAATGAAAGCCAATGTTATTTATAGATTTGATGCTATGTGTGGTCATAAACGAATCATCGAAACTGAAACTCTAGGCTCTACAAATGCAAAAGTGAAATAAAAAAGAAATGAAAACGGAAGATTGCTTTTAAATAAGGCAGATGCAGAAATAAAACTTTACAGGTGAAGCGGAGAAAATATAAATCGAAAGTGCAAAGAGTAAATTTTGAACACAGATTAAATTTAGAAATAATTAACAATTAAGAAGTAATTGATAATTAAATAAGATATGTGATGATCTGCATCACAGTACGTCCTGTTTTATTTGTATCTGAGCTGTCGTTTTTCATCTTCTAGTAAAGTTCTCATTTCTCCAAAGAGACATCTGGTTATGTTAGACCTGTCATTCACTAGATTTGTATTTGACAGAGGACACTCACTATTCAGAAGACACTTAATTTATGGGAAATGATTTTGTATCTAGGCAAAACAATTATTACAAGATCATTTGTTTCTCTTATCGAAGCCAAAGAATTAGTATAAAAAATTTAACAGAAATTGATGATAAAATCATAATTGTTCAAACCTTTCATTAAAAAATAAATTTTGAACTATGATTTTCAAGACATTCTACTCTTGTTGCACTTGCTCAAAGCCTATCCACCACGACAAGGTGATGCCACAACGCATAAGAAAAATATTTGCTTTCCAATTGTCTCTGGATCCAAAAACTGTATAAAAAGCCATTAGTCATTCAACATTTATTTATTGCTCGGTTAAAAAGAGTGCAAAGAGCTAATATTATTTCGGTTATTTTATCTGTCCTCGTGCCAAAAAACCATGTAAATTGAAAAAATTACGTTTTTAACCAGCCTGTTCCAAAAACCTTGAATAATAGCAAAAAATAATTCTGTTTTTTAGCGATCTGTATGCCAAAAACCGTATAAAAAGCACAAATTAATTCGGCTTTTAAAATGCTTCCATGCCAAAAAAAAAACGTATCAACAGCAAAAACTATTTTGTTTTTTAAGTTGTTTAAAGCCAAAAAACCGAATAAAAAGCAAAAAATCATTTTCGGTTTTTAAACTGTCCCTGTGCTAAAAAATCGTGTAAAAAGCAAAAATTTATTTTATTTTTAACTGTCCCTGCTCCAAAACTTCCTTAAAAAAAGAGTGGTAAGTCTTAGTATATATTTTTTTAAATTTTAAACTTACAGCAAGCAAAGAGCGAATCCAAACGCATTTTAATATTTTTTTGTTTTGATTTTGTTTGTTTAGATAAAATATGTGCGGACAACTGCGGCGGACTACTCAATTCCGTCGCCCCAGGTAATCCAGTAAATGTCCTCAAATCGCATCAACGGCGAACTATAAAAGCAGTCGTCTAAAACACGTCCCATCCCATTTAATCCCGTGGATACAACAGTGTAAGGTGGTATCTCTATGTCTGTGTTCGTATGAGAAAACAATTATGTAGGCTCAGAAAATGTTGCATACTAGTGAAGTGAACAGTTAGCCTCAAAAAAGGTATCCACGTCAGAGTCCGGCTCGTTCAGGGTTAAATTTGATCATGAGCAATTCTACTTTTAGAAGAAATTGTAGACAAAATAGCTCATAAACAGAAAGAAATTTAAAACCAGAACCATATCTGCCATCATATAGCATATCTGTGATATGAGTACTAAAAGCAACGGTACAAAAAAAAAAAATTGGTCTTAAAAAAAATAAACTATAATAGGTTGAACTGAAGAGAAAACAATATGAATATCAGATTTACATTTTTAAGAGGTAAACTATCAAAATTTTGTATAAAAAGTTGTGTATGCAAGTTGCTTCATTTAAGTTAACTGTTTTAAGTAGTCAAATACTGCAGTTTATTTAAGAACGATGAAAATCTAACTTTTTCCAGTCAGCAGAAGAAAAGTTCATGATGAATATTAACTTGATAGTTTCGAACAATCAAATAACAGTTTTATATCAAAACGCAGAGATTTGAAACAACTTTTTCGGTAGCTCAGTTAGAAATGATTTCCAATCTATTGTTACAAATTTTCCTCGCTGACAACAATAGGTTATCCATTGTAGCTTTGAAACAATACGATAGCAGTCTGAGATTGTACAACACAACAGTTTCAGACTTTTCTTTTGTTGGGTTTTATATTTACAGAAATTGTGTGACATTACTCGTCTTTTAATGATGAAATTTCATTGAAAGGTGTCTTGGAAAGTATTTCTTTATGCAAGTCATTTCTCATTTGGGTATCACCCATGCTGGATATCTCTGAGCCACATTAGGGTATTTTACAATATTAAATCAAGTAATACACCCACTTATCTCATTCTTTACATGCTAAAGTTTATACATAAAAATCGCTAAAAGTAGTTTTTTGAATCGTGGTTGGTTAAGAAAGTCATATTTCTCTTTGAAACGCTTTTATATTCAGAACAAGAACAATCAACAAAAATTCATGTTAGAATGTACAAAATTAATAGAAAATCCTAACTAATATTATAAATGCGAAAGTGAGTTTGTTTGTTTGTTTATGACGCTTTCACGCCTAAACCGCTGAATCGATTAGGATGAATTTAGGTTTAGATATAGATGGGACCCTGGAGAAGGTTATAGGCTACTTAGAATTTTAGATTTTTAATTAATTTTTTAATTATTAATTAAAAACCGTTTTTACGTTGCCATGCTTGGCGAGTTTCGCCCGTATCAATCAAATGATTCATTTTGAGCTAACAAGAATGCTATTGCTTCAATAAAGAAGCGCGTGCGTGCATCTGAAAAACATTAAATTCCCCGAAAATTATGCCAGTTTTATGCCAAATCTACCTATCAATAATAATAAAAATGAATGTTCTCCAGACAAATCTACAGAAAGCAGAGCTTTGAAAATTTGAGCATAGAAGCCCATGACTGTGCACCTGAGGCTCAGAATGTTGAAATTTTAAATACTTTTCTAATTATTAATTAAAAACCGTTTTATCGCCCGCACAAAATGATTTATGCTTTTGAAATAAAGCTGAAATTCTATTTTCAGATAAACATGCATTTGAAAAACATGAAATGGTATGGAAATTATGTTGATTTTACGTCAAATTAAAAAGCATTAGAAAGAAAAGTCCAAATGTGTTTCTTAAACTTCATAAATTTCCAAATCCTACCAATAATATAAAAACTCGGCTGTTCGAGCCTCGTCAGGAGGAGATCCCCCTGAACCCTCCTAATTTTTTAGTTTTATTATTGCCATACTAAAACTATTTTAATTAACTTGGCATTTTATCGCTCATCTTTCGCGTATTTCGCCTGGTAACTCTGTGTTGAAATTTTTATGAGTGTAACCTATTTATAGAAAAATACATGTGGTGCATATTCTACAGCTTACGAAATATTGTAACAATAGATTAAAGCTGTTGTAAACTAATAATATTTGAATATATGTAAAAAATACATGAGGAGCATATTCTGCAGCTTACGAAATAATGTAACAATATCGAGACTAAAGATTGCTTTAATCTCTATATTAAAGCTGTTGTGAACTAATAGTATTTAAATACATGTAAAATTATGTCGCTTTTTTATGTCGCTTTATTACGTCGCATTTTTGGGACACATTTTTCAATAAGGGTATTGAGAGATAAAATGACATAGACATTAAAAAATATGTACATTTGTGTGTTTAGATGTTTTTGACTGAATCACACACAAATTGCTGAACGGATTTGGAAAAATTCGTAATGAAGATAGCTTATGCCCTGGATTAACATACAGGCAACCTTTCAAGCATATAGCATAAATAATTCTTTTACAAAAACATTCAAAATAATTCTAATGTATTGCGCTCTATGGAAATTTTATAGCTACTAAACCGATTCTAAAACTTAGTTACACTATTCCTGAGTATTATTGTTTGTTTGTTTGTGGATTAAGACCGATTGACTGCACTAGGGTCCTAGGCCTATATGGGTTATTCCTCTGTGGGGAACTTCCTAAGGGATCCTAGCCCGTATTTACTCTAGGTTTTGGAGAAAACCGCGAAAAATTGCGAGCGGCTAGGTCGACAGGCTCGACCAGGGGTTGAAGCTGGCACTTCCAGCCTTCCAGTTTTTAGAGTAGAACTTCTTAGACACTGGTGGGACCCTGAGTGTTATAGGCTACCTTTTATGCATATATCACAAATAGTTCTTTTACAAGGATACTCATAAGAATTACATTACACTCTATGTGTATCTCTGTAAGTACTGAACCGATTCCAAAACTTTTTTCACTGTTAGTAAGCTACACTATTCTTGAGTATTATAGGCTAAAATTCATACATGTAGTGCAAATAGTTCCTTTACAGGAACACTCAAAATAATTCTAATAAATTACGCTCTCTGGGTATCTCTGTAACTGTAGAACCGATTCTAAAACTTTTTCGCTAAGAAAAAGCTGCACTATTCCTGATTAACGTAGGCTAAAATTCATGCTATAGCATAAATATTTCTTTCACAAGAACAACAAAAACAGTTAGCAAATACTGTCGTAAATGTATTCGCCAAATGCCTGAAAAAAATCTAAATTTAGTAACTCTGCTTACTCGCTTATTTTAAATGAAGTATACTAGCACGCAATATACTTCATGTAAAATAAGTAAAAAGCAAATAATATTTAAATGCAGTTTCTTTTGTCGCAAACATATGTGTTATTCACACATGCTTCATTTCTTTTGGGACCTAACTCTAAAGCCGACGCGGACGAAGTCGCGGGTAGCAGCTAGTATATACTAACACACATAAATGGTATCTACAATAAGATCATTCGGCTGGTACAAAGCTCCGGCCTTCCTCAGTTATAAAAAAGTTCAAGCATCGACAAGAGCAGAGAGCTTGGAACTGATCAATTTGTTGATAAGACCATTTATGTGTTTTATTTTACAAAGTTATTAATTACACTGCTGGCCATCGTAAATGCAACACCCTGAAGGAAGCATGCAAATAATATGAAATTTACAACATGCATTAGCTGAGGTGAGATATGCAAATGATTAGAATTTCAGCGCAGACGCACATCAAGCGCGCCTGTGGCGCCACCTCAAAGCGCTATTTAAGGCTTGGAGATTTCGACGGTTTCAAGTACAGCAATTGTGTTTTTCTTGCTTTTTTTTCAAAAAAACGATAAATTATGCCTCGTAGGAAACAACGATCATCTTTTGATCAAGTATCCGAGTTTGACAGAGGAAGGATAGTGGCATACCGAGATTGTGGGTTATCTTTCAGGGAAATCGGTCGTCGTATTGGACGAAACCAAACAACTGTGATGCGGATATGTGATCGTTGGGTGCAGGAGGGTACGACGGACAGACGTGATCGACCTCAGTGCACCACGTCACGTGATGACAGGCAGATTGTACGCATGGCAGTGACGGACCGCTCAGTCACATCACGAACCATATCACAGCAGATTCAGTCTGTAACGCATCATCCAGTGTCTGCGCGTACCATTCGACGTCGTTTACAGCAGAATGGTCTGTCCGCAAGACGTCCGTTGCTTTGTCTACCTCTGACGCGGAACCACAGACGTCTCCGCCGCCAATGGTGCGATGAAAGAAGGATGTGGACGACAGAATGGAATGAAATTCTCTTTACTGACGAGTCACGCTTCTGTATGCAACACCACGACGGTCGGATTCGAGTCTGGAGACACCGTGGAGAGAGGATGCTGAACAGCTGCATTATGCACCGTCACACTGGTCCTGCACCGGGTATTATGGTATGGGGCGGTATCGGATATCTCTCTCGCACTCCTCTAGTACGCATTGCCGGTACTTTAACCAGCCAGCGCTACATCTCCGAGGTGTTGGAGCCAGTTGTCCTTTCTTACCTTCAGGGCTTGCCAACAGCCATATTTCAGCAGGATAATGCACGGCCACACGTGGCACGCATTGTTCAAGGGTTCTTCGTCAATCACCAGATTGAATTGCTTCCCTGGCCGGCGCGCTCTCCGGATCTTTCGCCGATAGAAAACATGTGGTCCATGGTTGCTCAACGACTGACCCAGAGTTCATCCCCAGCTGTCACACCAGATCAACTTTGGCAACGTGTGGAAGCTGCTTGGTCTGCTGTACCCCAAGAACACATTCAAAGTCTCTTTGAATCAATGCCGAGGCGTGTGGCAGCTGTGATCTCCAACAACGGCGGCTACTCTGGGTACTGATTTTGGCAGGAACCACGCTTCATAGAATGCTGTAAATTTAATCATTTGTTACTTGGTCAACATGTTATCTACACAATAAATTTTGTTGTGATATCTCTTGTTTTTCTTGGTGTTGCAATTTGGGTGGCCAGCAGTGTAATTTCTAGGTTTTTTTTCAGCTTTACTGTTCCGTCAGTCTGCGTGGCATTACTTGCAAATCTTGTGATCTCTTTTTTACCCACTTCCAACCGAGCTACATCTTTGAAATTTAGCATATTTGTATGTTTTCTGTAACGAAAATATATATTATGCAAGAAAATTGGATTTTTCACCCATTTTAAATCTTGTTAAAATTTAATTAAATTTTAAATTTTAGCTCTGTGTAATACAGGGATACCTTGAGACCTTGAAATTCCCATCAGTGCCCTATTACACGAGTTTTCTAAGATGCGAGCTATCTGTAAGTCAATTTTTTAACTTGAGATATTACGAATAGAAATAGGTATACGATATTTCCCGTCAAGGGGCGAATTAAGCTCTGTACCATTGTACAATGAAATTAAAATTTTTATGTCTGCATAATTCTGTAACATTAAATATTTTAGCACCATATAATACTAAATAGTTTGCCCCTACATACACTATGAATAACATGCTCACCTCTCCAACAAGTCTTAAACGTGAATCAAGACACTATGTTGCACTAACGGCCTTATTCACCAAACACTTGACACGGGGATTAATCCCAATTCGCATGTTAAAGTCATCGGTAATATATCTTACCCATAACTTTAACACGCGTTTTTGGATTAATTTACGTGACAATTGTTTGGTGAATAAGGCGGTAAGATACCACATTTAACCTCTGGTTCTCATAGAAAGCCAAGGTTCGAACTCCAGCCCTGAAAGTGAAGCGCATTCCCTTACATTTGAATTTATTTTTATGAAATTTGTAATAAAAACTGTTCATCTCTTTAAAAGATAATAAAAATAATAAAAAAAATCGTAATGCGCAAGAGCACTTGTTTTCTTAGTTAATCCTTTTTGTAATCCTAGTTCTTGAAGTCAAATTCCAAAATGTTTTCTCATATTGGAGCGAATAACGTCACAAACATTTATTACTATCGAAGGACTTTCCATCATTAATATTCATTGAATATATTTCAAATAATAATTCATTTGACCATTCACAAAATACATGATTCGAAATACTCCCACTTGCAGTTAATGTTTCAGAGATCTTGCAGATACATTTATCCGTACCCTCCGAGTTAATTATTAAAAGTTTAGAAATTCAAATTTTCCTATCCTACTTCAGTATGTAATATGCATTTGTGTCAAATTTAATGGTAAGTTGATTATGCACTTTCTAATTCTGTCTTATAAATTTAAAATAAATTGTCTGAACAAATGATCAGATTACCACATTAAATAGGAAGCTTATCTGTTTGTTTTGAAATAGCTTGTGAAATGTGCTTAGTTTAAATCTTAGATGGCGAATTGATAATTTAAAGACAGAAAATTGGCAATTAAATCACTAATAAAGCCTTACTAATTCCCGCCAGTCTCATAAAATGCCTTGTTTTGAAAAGTGGAAAATAGTTCACTAATGAGTAACAGTTTTAATAAATAAAATGTAAGTGTGTCTGTGTGTGCGTTACCGGCATTGTTTATAAGGGCTGATCATTATACAGTCCAACTCGCTTATAACGAGCATTTAGGAACTACGATGTTAACTCGTTATAACCGATTGCTCATAAAAAATGGGTACGGGCAAAAATCCTAAAAATTCATACATATACTTACTATAGTACTTATTTATTTTTTTCAGTCCAAAACAAGATGATAAACTTATTTTGTTTTTATTGTCTCTTTCTTGTGATATAGTTACTCGGAGAGGATTCATGCCTCGAAAAACACCGTCATTTATACCCTTAGTTTCGAAAAAATGTTTCAAGTTTTTCACTAAAAAGCCTTTGAGTACGTTGGAGGCGGTTTAGCTTTAAAATCTTCTTATTCGTGATCATCTCGAGAGCGGCTTTAGGCCGAATTTTCGGATGGGGGGGGGATTGGACTTTTTAGCTAGGTCTATCAATTATTTAACCCTTTGAGGCGCAACCCTTTCCCAATGCTGAAAAAAGGGCAGCCGTTGCCATCGCTCGACTTAGCTACCAGCAAGATGGCGGGTGATCGAAACGTCCATCGCGTGCCACAGATCTAGAGACCCCCTTTTTTGACACAGCTGGCTGTGCGCGCACATCTTGCTGGTAGTTAAGTCGAGCGATGGCAACGGCTGCCCTTTTTTCAGCATTGGGAATGGGTTGTGCCTCAAAGGGTTAATACTGTGATAATTTTATTTTTGATAATGTAATTTAATTCAGATTTTTTACATTATCATTCCTTACAGCAAATGTTGAAAATCTTCCCCAGCATTTTGAATGCAAACATGAACACACGTTGAACCAAGTTTTTTGACACACTTCGCAACATTGTTAGTGTTATTGGCGGGATTTCTTCAGTTATGATTTGTTCTAATTCATCGATGTTTGCAGGGCTTCTCTGGAAAATCTTATCTATCAGGTAACCCCACAAAAAAAAAAAAATCTAATGGGGTGAGGAATAATTAATAATGGGATGATAATGTAAAAAAAAATTAAACTAAATTATGTTTTTCATAAATAAAATTATCATAGGATTAAGTAACATTATGCGTCTCCATTTCTGTTTGACCTCACAAATAAAGTTGTAACAGCCCAACGGCCGTATTCACCAAACATTTGACACGCGGATTAATGCTGAAACGCGTCACGGTAAGATATCTTAGCGATGACTTTAACACGTGAGTTTGGTTTAATCCACGTGTCAAGTGTTTGCTGAATACGTCCGTAACAGTGTTATAAATTGTCTCCCACACTTAAATAAGGTTCAAACAAATTGAGTAGTTACCAAATCCGTCAGATTTAAAGATAATAAGAAAAACCAACGGGTACTCTTTTAAACTGATCATCCTGTACATATAGGCGCACTTCACTATTTAAAAGCAGTTTGTACAATTTTTAATGATTCCCTCTCTGCCCCCACATTTTCTCAACTAGAAATATAATCTGATGAGGTTGTAAAAATATAAGATGGTTTTATACTCTAGAGTTGGCTTTTTAAGACGGCAGCATTTGGTGGTACTGAATGAGCGAAACAAAAGCTAACAAGAGGAAAACACGCTAGAAAAAATAAGATTCCTAAGAAAATTATTGATTTTTCTGATATGTGACTTACCTTTATGTTTCATTCTCTATATATAGTTTTGCGTAGGTAGATAATGCATCATTGTCAGTTTTAATATATATAAGTCTGAATTTACTTCCACATTTTCCCCATGCATTGACTGAAACTTAATTACTTTTCCCATTTCGATACAAAAGATTTCTGGGAAAATGTAAAAAATAACAAATAAGTAAACCGAAAATTCAATCTGCTTTAGATCTGTTTACGAAAAAGTTAATTGAAAGGCTGTACTTTGAATTTGCTAACTCTTTTTTATCGGTTTACAGGAACAATTAGAAGCATAAAGATGAAAATTCAAAGATGAATTTCTCAGAAAGCATAATGTATTTCGATAAGTGCTTTAAAGTGTAATTTTCTTTTGAGGTGGAATGAAAAGAAAAGAATCGTAGCGAATAAGAAGTGAATAGATAATTCCTTAATTTAGTTTTAATTATTTTAAACGGGGTTTTAAAAAATTGTTTGCACTTTGAAATTGTATTAAAAGAAAGATTATAGCTATGTTAATGATGTATGTTGAAAACATGAGAAAATTCTTTAGTTAAATTTTATAAATATCTGCATATCTTTTTATAATTCTATCAGACAGTATGTGCACAAAACCATAAATTTTATTTTAAAAGACATGGGGCCAAGGCCCCCAGACTCGCTACGCTCGCTTTTCGTATTAGGCATTCGGCCCCTAATAACGCTTATTCGTAAAAAAGACATAATTTCAACAGACAAAACCCGAAGATTGGATCAGATAGAATGTTACTGAGCTACACATTGCTTGGTTGTTGCATGTTCATTGATACATAAAAATTTAAACTCCACACTACAGTAGACCTCCCTCCCCCTCATAACACGGAAGATATTTTGTTATGGGAATCCGTATTGTACGGGTCCGGAGCTATACTCCACCTGGAGTGCGGACTCCGCTTATAATCGCTGGAAAAATTATTTGCACTCCTCAGAAACACAATGATATTTAATGTTGGCATTCAAAAGTTCTATTAATTAGGAGCTAAAGCGTAATAAAATCAGAACATCTGTTTCAGCTGTATTTTTAATAATGTAAAACCTATTGGACACTTTGCGAATTTGCCACCCATGGCGATTTTTCATTATTTGGCGACTTGCGTACATGTAAAGTTAATAAAAGCTACGGAACAGATAGGATAGCTTGCCACCAATGGCGACTTTTCATTATTTGGCGATTTACACATACTCACAACCTATAATGACTGTTAATTTAAGGTTACCGGAAAACCGTTATCCATATTTTCATTTACATAATCGTTTGCAGATTGGCGTACTTAGCACCACGAATTATACCATCTCGTCGCGCTAGCAAATATCCTAAGTGTACTATAACTGCTATAATGGCCTAGTTAACGCCTCCAAATATTTCTACTGGTAGCAAATAATCCAGACCGAACCGGCTTTAAAATAATCTGCATTTTAATTATTTTTCATTTTCAAGATATTAGTTATTCTCTTTCGGAAAAACGAATAATCGATAATTCTAAACTCCTGTTGTCTAAGCGAACTTACTGTTTGAAAATTGTCAACTTTGTGTAGCACATTTTGAGTTACTTATTTCATATAGTTTTTATTTTGGCGTAAAATGGGCGTAATTCTAACTCATGTTTGTAAATTCCACGCGATTCTAGATACTTGGAAACGCTTTGTTGCAAAGGAATGAATGATTTTATGCCTAATCTGGGAACCATTATGTTTATTTTTTCAGTTTTTTATTAATATCTTCTAAAATAATTTGATTTTCGAAATTTAAGTCAGCTTAGCAGGTTCCTCGGAATTTTTGATCTGTGGGCACCTTAGTCGAAACTCAAATCCCCACGGTTTAGGAAGAGATAGGGAAACTAAGCTTTGCCAGCGACAGCGGCCTTTACTTTTTTTTAGAATAGAGAGAAACGTGGACTAATTTACAGATACCAGGAGTAAGTATTCATATACTCTAGTTTTGTGCCTCCTTCTCTATAATGTGTGCAAAGATTTGTAACAATGAAAAAAATTTCAAGTTAAGCGACGCTTTATGTTCTGATGGAGAAAACCATATAGTTTTACTTCACATATATTCTCTATCTTTTCTATATTCAAGTCTTATAATAGACGATAATCTACATGCATATTGAACAGCCTGAGTTTAGAAAGGTTACTAGTAAAACTGTTTTATTATTAACAAAAAGAAAGAAAAATGTAAAATTTTATTAATTTTCAACGAACTGTAAGTCAAAGAATGAACAGTGGTCACGACTACTTTTAGTTGTAGACGCATACCATCAATTTCAAACACACTGAAACCTTTACAATTCCAAATTTGAACATCTATACCTGGGTTTCTGATTTTTTTTTTTTTGTTGTTGTTGTTACTGGAGCACTTTGAGCGTCATTGAATTTTTGTGGAGCACCTTATGTAAATTTGCGACTAATGAGCTGAAGGCTAAAGCAAAAACATATTTTTTTGCTACCTTCTCGAGGAGTATTTAGTGCCCGTGGAACACAGTTTGAGAAACTATGATTGTTACTATCTTTTCATATCTTATCCTTATAAATCAAAAATGAAATTCTGTTTGTTTGTTTGTTTGTTTGTTTGTTGTTATTTGTTTGTTTGTTGTTGAGGATTTGCGTATACAAATCCACACAAAATGGACCCATCAGCTGACATTGGCACAGATTTGTAAAATATATAGAATAAAGACAGTCTCATTTAATACTTTGAAAGTCACCCGTTCCCGGAATTAAGAGATTTTATGTTTTGCACGCAAAAAAGCTTTCCGTAATTGTAACCCTGTAGTCAAAAAAGTGGAAATAAAGGATCGTGGTGCCATGTGGGACGTTTTGCCGAAAAATGTTTTAAATTTCCAAGTAAAAATAAAGATACGAATAATGATTTTTTTGTTAGTTTATATAATGGTAATGTTATTTTTTAAAATACTAATATCGTGCGATGGGAAATCGAGCAGGAATGAAATGTTTTATACGCAAAACAATAAGAATTGAAGATTTCCGAGGCTATTATGTTAAAAATTTTTAGTTTGGCGAAAAAATAAAATGCTCAAATGGCGAAAAGAGAGTTGCCGGTGTACATGTTTTCCGGCTTGGCGCAATTTACTGTGAGCTTAAGAACCGGATTTTTGAAAACAAGTGCCAAGGTTTATCATAGAATACAGCGTAATTTTAATGAAATAATGGCAGTTATTAAGGGATGTTCAAGTGATCTATCTACAGCTTCTCGCACATTGATGTGCATATTGTCTTTAGTTGGCGGAAATCCGCAAATTTCGAAAATTGAAATCTTCGCATTAGTAATAGAGGTAACGATGAATGAATACATGTTATATTGATAATTTAAAAAAGAGGCTGTATTAAGGGTTCACTTTCAAAAAATGCCTGGCGGTCGAACATTTCCCATTTTGATTGCTGCTAAGTCAATGCTTCGAATGATTCCTGAAAAAACTCTTGCAAAATTGGTATGTTGGCACTTTGGGAGGCTTAGATTTGAAACTGGATTTATTGAGACTGGTATCTATATTAATAAAACAATGAGTGTAAAACTGTTTGTTTGTCTGTGTCTCGCGTAGATCGCAAACGCGTGATCGTAGACCTACCAACTTTTGACGGACGCTACTGAGGTCCGACAATTCGAAGCGATTTGTTTCATTTCGAACATTTAGGAAATATCGTAAAACGTATCGCAAAGGCTAAATTTTTGTTTCCGCATTTCGTAATTGTAACCTCATCAGTGCAATTAAGCGACAATTAACTTATCTAGGTTGCCACACTTCGGCAGCAGTCATTAAATGATTCAGACTCTTGAAGTCAAAATTAAAAGAATAACGATTTTTTTTCTTTGACTCGATATTTGAAGGTTGTTTTTAAATTACAATATGTGTGATGGGAAACAACGGGAATTGAGAACATGTATTTAACTCAAAGAAAAATAAATTTGGAAATTTTCCGAAAATAAATGTGTAACTTTTATTGGCGAAAACAAAAAGGGTGATGTCGATTTTGTGGAGGATTCTAACGCTTGGCGCATTTATCGTAATTTAATCGTCTGATATTTGGGTTTAGAATTCACCTGCGAATACGGTTTTTGAAATTTGCATCTCAGTGAATGGCATGGAGCAGCTTTTCTGCATCATTTCTAATATATTACATCCAGAAAAAAGGCTGTTTGAAATACAATTTTAATTTGTTTAATCACAATCATGAATAATGATACACTTTCCAAGTTATAAAATGGAACGAAATAGGGAAGGACCCATGGATTATAACTCTTTTTATATATAGCACTTAGTGCGTATTTTAAATCTGAAAATGTGTCAGATTTTCTTTGATTCTAGCGCTTGGCGCAATTTATGATGAGGGTATTTTAAAAACAAGCGATGTAATCTATAAATAAAAATCAAATTCTGTTTGCAATTTGTTGATGTGGGTAGTATTACAATTCCACAAAAAGGACTGTCGCTGAAAAGTTTAACAGATATATGTAAAATATATAAGATTAAATGATAGTCCACTTTAAAATTGATAGTCCATGCCCGTTCCGGAATTTAAGAGATTTTTTATGTTCTCACGCCAGAAAGCTTTATGTACTTGTAACCTGTATGTGAATAAATTTGATTTATAGCTCTTGTTGCCATGTGTGGCGTTTTCGAATAAAAATGTTTGAATTCTGTGAAATGTTTTTAAAAAAGTGAAAAGAAAGAATAAATGATTTTATCTTGTAGCTTTAATATTTGTCAGGTTATTTTTGTAATTATTAATATCGTGTTCGCATAGAATGAGAGATGATGAATGTTTTACTACGCAAAACAATGAGGATCGAATATTTCCGAGACTAATGTATGTAAATTTTTTTTAGTTTGTGCGAAAAATAAACTGGTGTAGGCCGATTTTTAGCAAAGTGAGTAAGTCACAGCGGTTTGCACAGTTTAGGCTTTTTGGAGCAATTACTGAGAGCTTAAGGAATCGCATGTTTGAAAACAAGTGTATAGGTTTTTTAGAATCAGCATTAAATTTTCAATATCCGTGCAGAAATAATGCAGTATTATGGCATTTCAAGCGATGTAGCTTCAGAATTCTCGCCAATGAGTACATTGATTTACTGGGGATGATCATGAAATTGAAATCTGTCGCATTTAGTACATCGAGGTAACGATGAATAAACATGTTATAGTTGATAATTAAAAAAATGAGCTGTATTAAGGGATTCATTTTCAAAAAAATGCCTGGCGGTCGATCCCTTTCCCATTTGATGCTGCTAGTCTAATGCTTCGAAGATTCCTGAAAATCTCTTGCAAAACTGGCGTATGCTGGCACTTTGGCCAGGCTAGATTTGAAACTGGATTATACTGAGACTGGTATACTATAAATAAGACTGGGTTATAGATAAAAATGAATGCTGTATGTGTGTAGGATGTTGACAAAAACTCAGCACCGGTTCACGATCACCATGAAATTTGGTTCAACTAAGTCTTTTTCATGGAAAGGTTTTTATGCTATCGTTTTCCTTAACTTGCACTAGCTGGCGCAGCAGAAAGTCGAAATCTATTCCGTTAGCCGTTTGCTATGCGAATATCGGCCAAACCAATTTCGTGAATTGATACGCAATCACAGGACTCAATTTTTCACTATCCAATTGCTGTAATTAGCGCTAAATAGCGCGCAACGCATCAACTCTATACGTTCGACGGATCGGCATAAAATTTTTTATACTTACACATTTGAGCACGAAGAATTATATTCTAACTGTGTTACTTTTGATGTTACTCAACACTAAGGTGGCACTGCAATGCATTATTATTTTAACTCGCCAACTAGATGCGCTGCAGCAGGCAAATTTCTTGACATTCAAACGGTGGCTATGAATCAGTATCATAGCTATTTGAACAAGAGAAATATTTTGGCGTTATCCATTTTACTATAACTGCCAGTGACGGCGCTGTAGCAAATCATACTTTAATTATCCACTAGATGGCCTGCAATGTATCACTTTGACTGTGAGAATGATCGCTCATGGAAATAGGTATTACTAGATATTGAACACGGGAAGATATGGTTAGCTCATGCAAACTGCACTAGATCGCCCAACAATTAATTCAGACTAATTCAGACGCTAACAGTCATCGGTGGAAAATTCGTATGCATCTATATCTGAAGCGAAGAAATTTTCGCCGTATACGTTTTTGACTAAAATCGCACTAGATTGCGCTAGCCGCATGACCTTTGGCTACACATACAAACGATTGCCTTGAAATTCGGTATGCATTGGTTACTTGAAACAATATAAAGCGATATCCATTTGCTATAATCATCTTATATTACAATAAATAGAATCACCACAATATCGTAATATCAAAAAGTTCATTCATTCCGTGCGAAGCAGCGGTACTTCAGCTAGTATATATAAGTCCGAGAGTAAACATTGTATGTAGCTAGGTTTGTAGGTAGGTTTGTGACACCAATCTTTGAGCCGTCGTCGATCGCATTGCGACGAGAGTTGGTCGCAGACCTACCGAATTTTGCATACGCTTCCCTAGGAAGATCCTAACACGCTACTCGGAGATTGGTCACATTTTAGAAATTTTTCTCTTTGCATTTTTTAGCGATTTTTGCGTTGCTTATTACGTAATACACACCGTCATTGCACTCGCAGTAAAACGTGTTTGCATCAATCGGACAGAGGAGAAATTTCTTTCGAAACATTTTGTTTTACTATCTACATATTTTGCGCGATATTTTATGGGAATTTTAAAAATAATTTCTCTTTGACGAGTTGCGAAAATGAATCTTTAAAACACGTTGCATCTTTAATTTATCCGTCATAACTTATTTTATATTGTGGCTAAAGACGGAGCTACATTCCCCACTTTTAAAGACGAACGAGGAAAAATATAAATTAGGCGATTTTTTGTACTGAATTTTTATGTAAAGAAAGGATTTTATTTCAAAAAAGCTGCTACAAGATTTCGGTATGATATCTATCGCTATGGTTGTCTGGGAACATAACAATGAATAAATTGCCAGTGAAAAAAATAATTTATTTAAAATTATTTGATGCAAAACCTAATCATTCGTTAAATTTAAGAACCCACTTTTACGAATCATCAGAATAATGGAGTCACACGCACCTACGCAATAATCCATGTTTTATATTACGTTGCCAGAAAAAGAAACATGAATGCTGTTTGTTTTAAACAATGTAATTACCCCAGCATTATCTTCGATTGAGTTTTTAAGGGACACATTTTCGATTGCAAGAAAATTTTTGCGGAGCTAAATACGTCAATCTGACTGAATTGGTGCATAAAAAGGTATGGAAAAGCTGTTTAATGGAACGATAAAGTGATACGATTATCGTTTATGCTAATGCGGAAATTGCAAGAATCGCCAAACAATAAAAGCTAATTCGTAGCAACATATCTAAACCGTCTCTTTAAATTAAGCATTAAAGATGGAAAAACGGAAATAATATATTGGCTATCAGTAAAAGAAAGTATAAGTAATAGTTAGTAGATATGATGGCAATTATTGATCAAGCACTAACTCTAATTTTAAACTTCGTTACTATTCTTTCAACTCCACGTCTCTTACATCACACCGCTAACTAAACATAAATAATTTAAAGTCGCGTTAATATATCCCTGACGTAGTTTCCACAGCAAAAAACAGTATCGAACTTTTTTTTCTTGAGATTCTGTTTTGGCACAAAGTAGTTATGGTCACATTTTAGGAAAATTTTCTACTTGCTTTGCAGAAGTAGGGGTTACACAACTATTTAATTAAAAAATAAAAGGTGTTCACATCATGTAGTATCTAAGGTTTAATGGCATAACTTAAATTAAAAACGATTTGATGCGAAATGAGACATTTGGAAAATTAGAATTTCCTGACAAACCGTAACGCTTTTTTCTTTTGATCGTGAATGACCCCGACACAGTTATTTCCGTCATGATATTACAATGGTCACAGTCAGTATCTTATACTACTTTACGAATAATTAATGAGTAGTTTTAGCAAAAGTCAAGAAGGATTAATCACTTGAATCAATTCGTTCAAGTAATATAAAACGTAAAAAATTGAAAATTCTGCCGTGCGGAGAACGGGCACGCAGCTAGTATCATGAAAACTTCTGTTTGAAACTTGTGGGGGATTCCAAATTCTAAAAAATAGTTGTGAAACAGCAAGAAAATTTTTGGATACTACTTGGTATCATAGAGAAAATACACCCTAATATGCATAGTCGTCTCGATTTGAACACCAAAACAATGGTCTGTGATTGTAGGCATGCATCGGTGATTGCTTGAATCTATGTAGGTAGACATTCACCTGAAAATGTCACTATTCTCCAGTTTCGGTCTTACACAGTAACATCTACATTTTAAAGCTTCAATATTTTAACCTTAACTTTTATTCTTTAATTATATATGAGATATCTTGGAACAACGCAATGGACTTGAAATTCAATTTCTATCGATATTTGAACCAATATTCACTCTTACAAAGACTTAAAAATTCATATTTTATATGTAAAAGCGTTAAACCGAAAACAAAATGAAATGCATCTCAAATATCTTGCAGCACTTCATAACCTTGTTCTTAATTTGCGGCATATTAATTCACAAAGAAACTATTCTTGTGCCATTTATTTCTTTATCTTCAAACAAATGTTGTTTTTTTTTACTTATTTTGAAAAGTCAACGCAAGGACATTAATGAGTTCAAGAAATGTTCCATAAAAAACAACGTGTCCCGGAGATATTTGCGTTTCTTTCTGCGGGACATAGAAATAATTTTCATTCTTTTCTTTTAGAAAAATTAATTTCGACAAAATTCTAAAAGTTAAACCTCCGTAATATGCATGTTTTTTACGATAATCTTTTGACATCATAATTTTATAAGGATTATTGGAAAAATTGTAAAAAAATTAGTTTTCGTAAGATTAATTTACTAAATGTAAATATTGGAAAAAGAGAGAAAGCATTATTTCGAGAAAATTTTAATGAGTTAGTTATTTTCGTTCATCGTTATGTTTAAAAAAGTAATGTACACCAGTAAGATTTATTCCGAAAATCTGTATTTTAACTTAGGCGGAATTTTTTTTACATCAATATCAATTTCTATTTTAATTATTGAGAATTTTAAATAATGAGATAAATTCTGCTTAATTACTAAAATATAAAAAAACAAATGTTAACTGTATTAGAAAAAAATATTCTTCCTTTGTGTGTTACTGTTCATATGTCATAGTAATCGAATTTAAATAAAATGAACAGAAGGAGCAATATAAGAGTGTCAAGATTGTTAACGGCTACTTCAAGAACTTTTCAAATGAATTTTCTTTCATGAATATAGAAGAGTTTTTTTCTGCTGTGATACGTTACAAGCAAGACAATTGAACATCATGAAAAATACGTAAAGCGAGTAAGGTTTTCACGTAAATATCTTAAACTCAGGACGTTCCTAGCCATCCAATAGGGCTTCCAAATAGAAATACGGAGATGCGTCAAATCTGTATCTTCCTGAGGATTGCATAAAGAAAATGAGTCAAAAGCGAGGAGGCAATCATGGCCGAATCTCTAACATTGGTGGATTTCTTTCTGGCCCATTCGGGAACATCAAAAATCTAAACCATGATTTGTTGTCATTTCCATCTGCAAGTTCTTGGAAAAAGAAATCTCAAAGAGCTTCCCTAATAATTGCCTTGATAGAATTGTAGGGGAGATCAGGTTGTGAAGTCTGAAGGAAAGAAGCTCCCTTCTTAGCCAGAAAAATCGACGGTTTTATTACCCGCAACCCCGCATCGGAGAAGAATCCATTTAAGTACAACTTCTTTGTCGTTATTTCAGAGCCAGTTAAGGAGATCAAAACAACTATCGACAGTTGGGAAGCGGAAATCACTTTGTAATTCAATTGCTTGAAGGGTGGCTCTAGCATCTGATGGAAAAGCGGAAAACCACCTTATAAAAATGCCTCGGAAGGGCAGTCAGTCTGTCCAGAGAGAATGTCGGTTCTCTGGCCGCTATTTCACTATGAAAAACAGTTGCCAGTGCGTGCGTATAAAGAAAGTAACTCGCTATGGACACCGGTGTTAATGAAATCATCCATTCTGGAATTATCAGTAAACATTCGCAACCATTCTTCCTCCAGATAGCAAGAATTTTTAGTTTCATATGCCAAAGCTTGGAGTACATTTTAAATGGTGTCAGTTTTAAACGCTTCTTGTTCAAGTTTGGGGCGGACGGAGAAACCTTTGTTTTCAATACGGTTTCGAAGTCTTAAGAGCTGTTCAATATCAAAATTAAGGCTCAAACTCAAAAGCGCTTCAGAAACTCCCTGGACAAAACTACTATATGCCTTCAGGTTCTGTCCAGTCTCAAAAGAAAATTCCTGGATTCTGATAATTTTCTTCCAAAGAATTGCAGACTTTTCCCGGATGATCACATTAATAAGTCTGTTATATGTACAAAATTGTATGCAACCATTATCAGTTGTTAGTAGTTAGTCCTGGGTTCGAATCCCAGCTCTGTAATTTTTCGCATAGTTGGTGAAAAATAAAATTAATCAGAACTTGAAAGGTTGATGGAATCACTTTCTAAAAATGTATAATTTCCGCGGCGTAATGGAGTTGTCGCGAATTAATTGTTTCATCTGTTCTATCTGTGATTTGCAGAGGAAGATGATAAATGCCAACGGTTCTAATGCGAGAAGTTTCATCTGGGAATTGTCCCAGAGTATCTAAGTGGTAGAGCACCCGCACGTTATGCGGCTGTCCTGGGTTCGAATCCCAGCTCTGTAATTTTTCGCATAGTTGGTGAAAAATAAAATTAATCAGCCTATACACTCCAACTTGCCTAATAACTTGAAAGGTTGATGGAATCACTTTCTAAAAATGTACAATATCAGTTGTTTTCACTGCACAAGTGGGTAGACGTATTACCTGATTCTGAAAATTTTCCATATAATTGACAATTCGCTTAGAAGAAGTAATTAGCGGTTCATAACAGCATGTCAAAATGAAGAATAAATTAAAGGATTAATCAAAATTTGTTTAATTCCATAAAATCTTCGAATTTTCTAGAAATAATGCCTAAACCAATTAGATTTTTTAAAAATGCTTTTAAAAAGGAAGCTATTTTCCCAGTGCGGAGAACAGGCGCACTCAGCGAGAAAACTAAAAAAGTATTCACACTAAAATGTATTTTTTTAGCATATGCCCAGTTAATTAGTATGGATTCATAATGAACATTTATACATTTACATTCCTGAAATGTCACTTCGATCCGATCTGAACGGAAATCTCCCTATTATTAGGAAATGTTTTTTTTTTTTTTTTACTGCTCTAGAAATCTGATGTTTAGAAACGAGTGAACTGATTAAATTTCCCAATTTACTACTAAGGCGAATCCCATGACAGTCAGAAAATAGTTCGCTTCAAGGGATACATACGGTTCTCTCCATTTAGAAAGGATTAATCTTCCTCTGCGCTAATGAGCACCAAGTTTCATGGAACTAGTTGCAAACGAAAACTCGATTATTGTTTGAAAAGCATAATTATCGGAAGATTAACTTACGGCTCAATAGCTGGATTCGGGAAAGAGTTACAAAACAATCAAGGAATTTTTGAACTCATTGAAACGGCTTTTGACCTTATTTAATTTCTGAGAAAATATCAACTTTCTTCAGTTCTTTCTGCAGTGGTGTCGAGATTTACGGAAGCTATTAGGAACTCGTTAAATGTAAATTGATATCAAAAGTTACATTTACATCAAGTGCTTTCAATTCATTATCTCTTTTCTTTACTTATGACTAGAAATCCCTCCACCATAATCGGTACTTCATTTGTATTGAAATATAATGCAATGTAGCAACAGTTATTGTTAAATCTTTTTTAATAACTTGCAGAACTATCGTCACTATTCTTTCTAACACCACTATTACATTTTTGTTGGCAAAATCGTTCAATTTCAAAACTAACACAAAAAATTTTTTGGGTGGAGTTTGAATTTAGTAATTTTTTTCTTTTTATATTTTAATGTTTGTACGTTGATTTTATATATATATACACTCATGTCCATAAATTAAGGATAATTCAGAATCACACAGAAATTGATCTCTAAAATAAAAATTTCACCTGTGGAATGATCACACACATCTTGAAGAAGAATATGCAAATTACAGGAAACCACCAGATGGCGTGGATGGTACGTCACAATGACGAGAGTGTAAGAGAGGGGTATATAAGGAATGGTGGCAAAGAAGTAAAATTGTTCACAAGCGCTGTGAAAGCCTTTCAGTGCAAAAACCGCATAGTTATGGCACAAAGGAGGCATTTGGATGATGTTTTACGTGGCAGAATTATCGGACGACTGGAATGTGGACGTACCCAGCTGGAAGTATCCGAGGAACTTGGAATCGCCCAGAGTGTCATCTCCAGGCTTTGCCAACGATTCCAAGATGATGGTAATGTGAGTAGACGTTACAGCACAGGTCGCCCCCGAGTTACAACGCCGAATGAGGACCGCTATTTGGCAGTTACTGCCAAAAGAAACAGACGGAGTACAGCATCAGACCTGTCTCGTCAGCTGTCTTCAGCTACCGGTACGACAGTTTCAAGGCAGACCGTGTACAGACGCTTAGGGCACATTGGTCTATATGCTCGTAGGCCTGTCAGATGTGTTCCACTTACCGCAACTCACTGTCGCCTGCGATTAACCTGGAGTAGAGAGCATGCATTGTGGACACCGCAACAGTGGTCTTGTGTGATGTTTTCCGACAAGTCCAGGTTTAGTTTGGAGTCTGATTCTCGCCGGACATTCATCTGGAGAGCGCCAGGTACCCGTTACCACCAAGAGAACACCATTGAAAGACGCCGTTGCGGTGGTGCAGGATGGCTCGTTTGGGGAGGAATTATTCTTGGTTCCAGAACTGACCTGCATGTTCAGAGTGTAACGATGACAGGCCACATCTATCGGGATGTCATTCTGGAACAACATGTACGTTTGTTTCGGGGCGCCATGGGTGCTGAATTTGTGTTTATGGATGACAACGCCCGTCCTCACCGTGCAAACATTGTAGACGAATGCCTTCAATCGGAGGATATCACCCGTATGCATTGGCCAGCATACTCACCGGACTTGAATCCAATAGAGCATGTGTGGGATATGCTTGGCCGACGAATTGCAGCCCGTCAACCCCCTCCCACCTGTCTACCGGAACTTCGGAGTGCATTGCTTGATGAGTTGTGTAATATTCCCCAAGATCAGATTGATCATTTGATACTCAGCATGCCTAGGCGTTGTAAGGCCTGTATTGCATCGTCCGGGAGACATACTCCGTATTAACCATCCTACTAACCATGTTATACTGTTTTTTGTAAATAGGTTCTTTTTTGAAATTTGGTCAAGGGAGTAAAACTTGCAATTTTTATTAATTATGTCAAACATATAGCATCTTTTTTGCTCTTTACTTTTTGTTTAATAAATAGACTTTACAAATAAGTCAAATTTGTTTTGCTTCTTTCTCTTTCTTTGCCTGAACTTCATTATCCTTAATTTATGGACATGAGTATATGTATGTATATATATATATATTATATATATATATATATATATATATATATATATATATATAATATATAGAGAGAGAGAGAGAGAGAGAGAGAGAGAGAGAGTTTGATTAATGCTTGTGAACGTTTTACAAAGTAATGCGGTATTTTGTAGAATGTGTCCCTTTAAACTGATCAATCAATGATTTAACGAATTTCAAAACATGATTACACAAAAAGATTCTTCGTCGACAAACATTACGCCGCTGATATTTTACAGTAAAGGATATTATATATATTTTTTTTAGCTGATTTATTATTCAATATTTTCAAAATTACACCGTGCAGAGTAAAAATAATATTAATTATCTACAAACGACACCAGAAAAGTTTTGTGCAACACAGAGTTGAGTGAGACTGCTTGTTATCACGTGTTGAATGAGGCATGTTCCTACTTGCGTAAAGTAATTAACAATCATTAAGCTCAGTGTTTTTATTAGAAATGATAGTCTGAAATTCTTCCAATGTCATCGTGGTCTCATAGTGAGGTATGGGTAGTACTGCGGTATAACTTCTGATAGTACTGTGGTTTAAATGCAAGACGAGCGATTAGAAGAAACGACTCTTATACTTAGTGATTATTGTCTACATATTCAGGTGGTAATGTTAATTTCAAAGGGGAAGATTATTTTTAAAAATTAAATAAATGTACTCATATTTCAAAACTTTCCTTCTGCTCTTTGTACATATTGCAAATCAGAAGACTGCTATCACCATCTGATGGAACGATATTATGAGACAATACTAGACCTAATTATAAATTTACAAAACACGAAATCAGACATTTAATGCTAATATTTTGCTGAGCATCAAGAAAGGAAATTACAGAATTATATGAAGTAAAATTTTGCTCGTATCAGAAGATTCTCCGGTAAAATGATTTCGTGCAAATATTTTAGTTCAACAAAAATCACTGAACACATGATTTTTAATTAGCGTAGTTGCGTTTAAATACATGAACTTCCTTCATCAGTGCTACGCGCGCGTGGTATTACTATTTTTACACTACACCTTTTCAAGCAGTGTTAATTAAATAATTTATCTTTGGCGACGTCTAATTTAAAAGCAGCCTTATTGCGTATTTGCGGTAAAAGAATTGGAAATGAATTCAAGCTTTGGCGTAAAGTTTTACTGCTGAGTTGCACGCTTAAAAATCGTTTGTTTTAACGGTTACCTTTTGAAGCTTTACCTTCAAAAAACATGCTTTAAAAGTTTTAAAGTGTTTTAAAGAGCTTCATTTAGAAGATTTGTAAACTCATTTCGAAGATTTAAATAAAATGTGAATTTTGTCAACTAGACAGTTTTGCCTTTATAATCAGGTGGTTGTTCTTTTCATTCTCCTGCTTATCTTTTTAATGTTTTTCTCAAACCAGAAGTCTTTACTACGTGACCAGAAAGAAAAAATGACGTTGATTGCATCGATATTTTAAACACATGTTGAAAGGCTGTTACATGTACTATCTTGAACTAAAAAAAAATCTCTTTCGTTTGGTACCAAAAGGATGTAACTACAATTGATAGTTATTGCGTTAGTCAAGAGATGAAGCTGCCTGTGTCTTTTTAGTGTGTGTTGAATCCCGAAACGTTTCTTTACAGATTTCCGCTGACTTGAATAGCTGGAGCTAACTCCTTTTTACAGCAAACCTTTCAATTGTCTTATTTATCCAAATATACTACAACAACATAGAATGTAAAGGGAGCTATATTAAAAGAACCTTGTTTGAAGTTGAACATCTCGGAAGCATTTCAAAAATGTTTAACTGAGCTTGAAATAGCAGAAATAATGCAAAATATTTCAGATATTGATTATTAAACAATGGGTCGATATTTCGATAATTTCATGGATTTAGGCTTAACAGCAAAAAACCCTCCGGCCTAGGACAGACACTCTCGAAAGAGACTCAGCCAGGCTCAGCGATAAGCGCGCGTTTGCGCTCCGTCGCTTTTCCGTCGTTGGCGTTCCGTGTTAAAGAGCTGTAAACGCTTTTATGACCAGCATCTTAAACATGGAGTATATATGATATATAATAGTTAACCAAATGGAAACACACCTTACATAAACATATAGACCGTTATTGTATCCTAATTCTAGTAATTTGTAAATAAATTATTATTAATATACAAAACATTTACACAAGTTTTATGTTTTTATTATTAAACAGTTTTATTTAGCTTGCTTGTTTGTTTGGATCAAATTTAGTAATTTAAATTTGACCTCCTTCCTGTTGACAGATTGATCTGATACTTGGAACACACCTTTAGTTCTGATTTCAATACTATTTAACACATTCTTTATCATCAAATAGCGCCAATTTCGGCGACATTTGGTGAAAATCGTCAAATTTGGCGTCAAACATTGCACACCTTTAGTTCTGATGACAATACAATACATTCTTTATCATCAAATAGCGCCAATTTCGGCGACATTTGGTGAAAATCGCCAAATTTGGCGTCAAACATTACACACCTTTAGTTCTGATGACAAAGTTCAATTATGGGACGGCTGAAAGAAGGATGTTGCCCTTAATTTTGTAGTGGGCTTCCACTGTCCACAAAATGCAAGGTAGCACTGTAGACCTCGCAGTTGTGTATTTAGGCTCGAAATTATTTCAGGAAGGACAAGCAAACGTGGCCCTGAGTCGAGTAAAATCTTTGGAAGGATTATGTATTGAGGAGTTAGACTGCAACAAATTGTCAGGAAACAAACCTTGTAATAATGAGGCACTGAATGAACTAAATAGAATGAGAAGTAACCAAATGAAAAATTAAAATCATGACAATAAGCTAAGTAAAAAGCATTTTTTAAGTTAAACGATTTAATTGAAAATAAAGATAATAATGATGTAGATCATGTACTAAATGCTAAACAATAATTCGGTAGGTCCTAGGTACCAGTGACCACACCACTCCCCTTATCAATCTAGGGCATTGATCAGACAAAAAAATAAAATCGTTGGGCGCGTGAAATTTCTATCAAGTCAACCGCTATATCATTATAAATGCTATTTACATATTTACTCAGGTTATGCTACGGCCAACTATTTTATTTATGTTTTTTATTTTTTTTAATTTTTTTTGTTTGATCAATGTCCTAGATGAATGAGGGGAGTGGTGTGATGACTGGTACCTAGGACCAACCGAATTATTTTTTATCTTTTAGTACATGATCTACATCATTGTTATCTTTATTTTCAATAAAACCGTTTAACTTTAAAAAAAAATTTTACTTAATTTATTTCTAACTTCAGTTAGATGAATCATTTTCTTTTTTTATCAATGTCGCATACACAAATAAAATTCTCTAACTTCAAATCTTTTAGCTGGAATTAAAACATCAATGAAACGGCTACAAGAATGGATTAAATTTATCTTTGTAATTACGCATAAATGAATGCAAAAGAATATCCCTCTCATCATGAGATTACTCTGTGAAATAATTTCTCACAAATGGTCGATGAAAGTTCGACAAAAATCCCCCGGACCAGCTCATTTAGAATGGCATCACTTAAAATAAATTCCATTAGCAGCTTTAATTCTCCGTCACCCTCTCTCATGCAATATTAATGAAATAATTCCTAGTGTATGCTCTTGGTTTAAAGCGGTTGAATCCTCTGTCATAGTTTACAACAGAACTTGCTGTTTATTAAGCGAAAAATGAATTCCAAATCACGGCATACTTTCTCGGAAAGAATTTCACTTTTGGGTTACCCCTCCAAAATCCTTGTTCATAGGAATATTAAACACTTTTTGGAAACTTTAGACATTTTGCAGAGTTCTGTTTAGCTGACTGGCAAATTTATTTTGAAACTTTGTATAAAACATCACTTTTATTCAATTGGACCAATCTACACTAGTATATAAAAAGATAAACTGTTTTATTTGTAGGGGGTAATCTCTGGAACTATTGAACCGATTATAAAAATTCTTTCACTAATAGAAATCTACACTATCCCTAACGGACATAGGCTATATAACATCACGCTACGTTAATAATCTTCACGTGTATCAAGGGATAGTGAAATAGTTTAGCCTTCACAACAACGTAGCAACCAGCGCCATATTGGTTAAATTGTTTTTAGCTTAAAACACCTGAGTTTGAAATAATTGTAATAAGCGGTTATTTTAAACCGTTATAAATAAATGAGTCACGTTACAATCACATGACACCTCATCTACGTACGATGGAGCTTGGTAAATAAACTGTAACCAAATACAGAATCTCCTTGCATATGTGTTATCTCTAGAACTACCAGTACAATTTGAAACAAATGTTTGCGTTAGATAGTCTGTTCATTGAGAATATGTCAGTATGTATGAAAGCCAACATTTGTTTTAATTACGAAAAGAGTTGATACTCGACAACTGCATAAAGATGCTTTGGTCACGTTTGAAAAGGAGTATGGATAAATAATAATAGAACGGATTTTGCTATGATGTTTGGATGAAAAATAAAGATATCTTTAAACAAAGATGGTCAGATGAATTTGAATGTTAAGTTTAATACTAGAGGACAAAAAAAGTTATTTTCTTTCGTAATTTTTACACAACCCCTGACAATCATGCAAAGAGATTTTTTTGCCTTCGAGAGCCATTGCAAATCGGTTTAAGTCAGCATATCTATCCTCATATCTCTGATACTTTTTAAGATATAATTTTCAAATTTTGCGCATCCCCTCATTAGTGTACGGGGCGAATTTTACTGAGAGTTTTTCTTGTATGGTGGTCCTCCTCAAATTTTAAAAGTGTAACTCTGAAAAATTAACGAGAGGAATTTTTTCTTAAAAGGCACTTTTTCTTTTCTACCTTATTTTGAACATTTTTTTCGATTTACATTGCCCACTTATCTCTAATAGATAAAGATTTGGAAAGTGTTGCTACCTTTTCGGGACAACCTGTAGAGAGGAGACTGGGGGATAATGGGACACATTTTGTATTTTCTGCTGTAAAAAGATTAATTCACAAAATTATTTTTCTTTTTCTTTTTTTTGGAGGGGGGGGGCAGAAACAGTGGCGGATTATTGCAAGTTTGTCGGAGGGGGCGGTTAGTTTGTCGGTGGGGGCGGTTAGTTAGAAGATTGACATATACATCCATTTTATGGAAGTAAAATAGAATCTTTTACATTAATTTTCTTCGCGGGGGGGCGATCGCCCCCTCCCCTTTAATCCGCCCTTGGGCAGAAAGTTAATTTAAATAGTTTTCTGACATGGAGGGAAAATGTAGGTGATTATTTAATTATCAAAGAGAAATAGTCTAGATTAGAAATGAAATATTGTCCCATTAGACCCCAACTCTGGGGTCAAACGGGACTTGCCAAGGTTCTAATGGACATATTAATTAAACAACTCTATATGATTCCAACTTAACATTCATTGCTTCATTTCAAAATACACGGTGAGGCAAATAAAAGTGGCCCGAAGAACAGAGTTCCAGATTGCAAAGATCCACAGCAAAGGACAGCAAATACTACATAGTTTACTAACTTGCACATAGCTGGTGTTGAAAATGACCATCTTTCATCTCTTGGTACTTTTGGCCCTGGTCAGTCCAAAGTTGCTGATGGCTGATCGAAGCTGGACTGCTGGAGTTTATGGAATCTAATCATAAATCTTCAGCTGCAGTTCTTGAAGATTATGAGGGATGTTGCGAAGGGTTCCCCTCATAAAGTAATCGTACACTGAGAAATCAAGTGATCTGGGTGGCCAGCTAGGGCCGAGACCAGACTGCCAACATTTACGTCTAATTGTTTCCACTCGTCGGGGTCACTCTTATTTGTCCCACCCTGTATACCACAAAAAACCCTACTCTATACTGTATCCTGCCTACTCTATACTGTATCCTGCCTACTCTATACTGTATCCTGCGTCCTCGGGGAAAGTAACGCAAGATGCTCCTCGCTCAGTGAAACAGTCATTGTTAAAATAGTTTGAATGTCAACCAAGTCAACCCAAGGCCCATCTGCTTTTTCTCTGGTCATACAAACTTCCTACAGTCATATTTTCTTTCTCAAAAAATTAACATGGATTTCTTTGCATGGCAAATTAAACTCATCAACAATTGTAAAAAAAAAAAAAAATTAGGCGTTTGTTTCCTAACAAATCGTATTAATACGAAACCATTTAGTTCAGTTTCTCAAACTGTTTCTCTGGTGGAGCAGTTTGAGGGTCTTGGCGAAACATAGTCTGTAAATCTGAGATTAGAGAATTGAAGGCGAAAACAAAATATGTATTTTTTTTGCGGAACTCTTGCTATCTTCCCGAGAATCACTTAGTACACCTCCAAGCACTGTTTAAGAAACCCCTGATTTAGTTTAATGTTGGTTTAGTTTAATAGAGATTCTCTTCCTTAGAGACATTATGTCACTGTTTTCTGTGCAGTCTTTTCTCTTCTGTTTCTAAGATATTTTCCAACTTTCTTATGAAAAAATCACCCTGATGCTTAGAAAGCTTGTGCTTCTTGATCTAACAAACTGTTAGTTAAAAAAATGCTTGAATACATGATCCGGTGAAAGGCTGGTACTACATCATTCAGATGAAATTCTGAACACATAACTAAATGGAATTTCATGCAATAACTCAACTATTTCATTACCTCCCAGTCTCCTCTATACGGTGGTCCTAAACTATGTCATAAATGTAAAGGATGAAAGAAAGAATTAATCGAAGAAGAATCACACAGTAATGTGGGGTGGGGAAAAGTCTTTTTCCTGTACCTGTTAATAATCACTTTGGAAGAAGTGTTGAAGTAACAGTGAACTTTCTGACCATCGTATGTCAAAACTAATGTATCTTTCACAGAAAACACTTAACCAAAATTGGTAGTTTACAAATTCTATTTTATTTCGTTCTTGAAAGTGTCGGAGAAAATCTCAGTGCTTATAAAATTCCATTGAGAATTTAGACAAACACTCCAACAGTTCTTCCAAAGTGATTATTAACATGTAGACGAAGATGAAGTTTCAGACCCCACATTGCTGTGTCATTCTGAACCGTCTTGGTCCCTTCTACTTGCCTTTACATTTTTGAAATATATCAGGTTGTAATGAAAGTTTTCCGCCACACGTGCTTGAAAAACTAACTTCTAACTCCTTAGATAACTCTTTTTGAACTTTTGGTAACAAACCTGCACAGTGTCACGTGATGCAAAAATAGTATTTAAAGCTGTACTCATTATTCGTTGATATTCTGTAGCTGACTTTTTGCAACACAACTGGAAGTAAATGATGGTTCTATTTCTCTAGAGTGATAGTTCCATTTGACACACCTTGTACTCAATAATAACTATATTTTTTTACAGATTTCATAACACAGTGTTATAAAGTAAGTCTCTTTCTTACAAATCCCAAAATTCGTTTGACAAAATATGAGCAAATACGCCAACGCAAACTGTTTACTAATGATGTTTATAGTGGCGGGAAACTTTCGTTACAACCTAATACTTTAGGACCTCCCTTACATATATACAGTGTGTTCCGAAAAGATGGTAACATGCTTTAATTCTTTATCCAACAGTGATAAGTTTGCAAAACAAATTGAAAAATTTGTTCAAAATGTGGTAGGAAAAAATACCACGTTAAGAAAAAATTTCTCTCGTTGATTTTCAAAGAGTGACACTTTTTAAATTTGTACAGGACCGTCATCCCGTACGAAAAATTACCTACATTTGTCATCCCGTACGAAAAATTACCTACACGCTTAAACGCAACAAGCGAAATTCGATCAGTCGGAGCGATTTTTGGCCCAGTTTTCAAAAGTGGTCTCCTCCTTTAGGAGCGTTTTCCGATCACAAGAGCGGAGCGGAATATAACAATAGGCGAGGGGAGAAATTCTCGGAAAAACGAGGAAGCGAGGAGAGGAGTTCTCAGTAAAAAGACTACTTAAAGAGCACTTTCGCGGAAAAACCTGTAGGTTTCCATGGAAACGGATCGCTCCGTAATGTATCTTTTTTTTTCGCTCTTTGGGTTTAAGCGTGTAATTAGTAAAATTTACCTATCAAAAGAAAACATCTGAGTCGAATACACACTACTTCCGTCGACATTTAAGTTGTCATATGTGTGTAATCGTGTGTTTCATACTATAAGCATTAAAAAAACTAGATCCAACTTTAATCTTCTCGATGAAGTTAAGGCCTCCAACCAAGGCACGCCCCCCCCCATGAACTTTACTGTCTATGAAAATTGCCCTCAGTGCACAAGTCAAACTACTACGCAATGATTTCCAGTTAGTTCATCCCTCCATCTATACTCCTAATCAATGTAAGGTTGAGCGCCCAGCGAGGTTGTTTCAAGCACGCGTTCCACTCACTGTATTCTGGGAACATTACTGTATGTGATACATCTCCTACGTGGGACAACAGGTGACTGCCTTGTCCCAAATCTTGTGATTAATATTTTAATGAACGGTCAGGGACCTCACGACGCTGCCTTGGTCCATTTGGATTAACCCCTTAACGCGCAGTGTTCCCGCTTTGGGAACACCAAACTCTGACGTTTTGACTGTTGCCAGTCACGAAGAATAGATTTGATTTCTATAAAAACAGTTGCGGGTGACATAGCTCCACGAGAATCCTTTACTTTTTAGCACGTCATTTCCCGTAACAAAAATTGTCACGATTATTTTTAACAGCACTGACATCTGCTGAAAAATGGAAGAATGCGAGAACAGCTGGATAGATTGCCCAATGCTGAAAAAAGGGCAGCCGTTGCCATCGCTCGACTTAACTACCAGCAAGATGGCGGACGATCGAAACATTCATCGCGTGCCACAGATCACAGCTGTGAGCGGGCACAGCCAGCTGCATCAAAAAAGGGTCTCTAGATCTGTGGCACGCGATGAACGTTTCGATCGTCCGCCATCTTGCTGGTAGTTAAGTCGAGCGATGGCAACGGTTGCCCTTTTTTCAGCATTGGGAAAGGGTTGCGCCTCAAAGGGTTAATGGTCCATTGGATCCATTGGATGCAAGTTGGTTGGATGTATTGCCCCAGCCTTGCACCTTTAGTTAGCGGGGGTGCCTCCAAGACCAACACTTATAACCTTAAGTCAGACTTCTTCAGAAAGGCTGTCAACATTCAGCCTGTAATTATTTACTACAACATTTAAATTTACAATGCATATTGAAATGAATATACACACTTTTTTTTAGTTAGAGGGACTCACCCTTGTAGCATGAGATTGTTCTTAAAAATAATTTTACATAAAATAAAGTTTAACAAGAACATCTGGCAAAAGTTCTGTTTGCCGGAACATGAAAATTAATAGTATTTTGTGATGGTGGTATTCTATTTTTCTGGCACACTCCCCCATGCAATATTAATGAAATAATTCCTGGTTGGTGGTTGTAATTTTAAGCAGATTTATCGTGTAAGAGGAAAATGAATTCTAAATCAAGTCATGCTTTCCCTCGGGGAATTTCACTTTAGGGTGTGCACTTCAAAACAGCAGTTTATTCCCGCTTCCTCCGTTTCATTTTCAACTAAGCACGTTTCAGAAAGTCATGTAGTATGTTTAGAAATTGTAACAGTCCTGTTTGGACGACTTTCGAACTTGTTTCGTAGATTAGTTTAAAATTTAAAGCTTGTTAAGTAGACAACGGTATTATCCTATTCATGTGGCTCTACTTATTTTGGAGTGTGTTTGTTTTAGTCGAGTGTTTTAAAATGCTATTACTTTTTCAAAGTACCATATATATGTATGGAATTCTGAGGATTTTATGAATGGGAATCTGGTTCACTAGTACCTCATGCTCTAAGTCAAGAAATGGTAACAAAAGTATTTGCGGAGAAGCTTAATGTAGGCTACACTAATGTAGGCGATACAATGAATTGCAAAGTTAAATAAAAAAGTACAGATGTTTATTGTATCGAAAAAAAATTTAAGGAGATTATATCTAAATAATTACAAAATCTTTTATTACCGCCCCCTACAAAAATAAACTCAATCAGTAAAATGGTCCCATACATTAATAAGATGATGTACAGATAAAGTTTCAGCATTTCATCATAAAAAGGATCAGAGATATGCTTAATCAAAGTTGGTGAGGAGCTATACAACACCAATAATAGCAAAAGTATTATATATTTATGCAATCATTGTTATATTTCGTAATTTGTGTAAAACCCCTGAAACGCGATCATCCGACTTGATTTTTCCACTTTCAGAGCCATTGAAAAATAGTAAAATCACTCCAAATAACTGGTATTTAAAACAACAAAGTTTTTTATTATTTTATCCATTGAAAAATAGTTTAAATCTCCGTTATGTATATTTACTTTCACATCTCCGTCACTTTTTAGGATATAATGTACAAATTTTGCATGGGGCACATTCTACTAATTAAAAATGTACGGGAGCGTGTAAAAATTTAAGTGCAAATAATACAAATAATCTAAAAAAGAATATTATGTACGTCCATGACACGTATTCACTGGTAGATACAAATAACATCATATTTCTTTTATAGGGTGAGTTAGAATAAGTGCACTAAGTAAAATCGACAGTGCAGCTTTGACCAAGTCTGAGCACATTATTTTTAATGATACAAACTCAATATTTTTATCATGCAATTTCAAGGATGTATTTCCTTGAACCTGAAAATTTCATAAAAATACAATAAATTTTTAATCTTGAAAAAAAAAATTTCAAAGTTTCCTCTGTAGTGTGTATGAAATTGCCCCATCTATTAGGATTAGTGCATTTTCTGCCTCTACCTCCTATAATAGGTGCAGTACTAATATGGTGGAATTAGAAAATACAGAACTTTTTAAGAGCTTTCTAACACTTTTTTGCAGAACTGAATTATCTCTAATACTTTTTGAAATACGAACTTGTTTTTGTGGCGAAAAAATGCTTAGAAACATTATTTTGATTTTACTTACCACATTGGATTAAATCCAACTCCTAGTGGTATTAATGAATGTTTTTGATAAAGACTGTCCTCTCTTTAGTATTATTTTCATTTATAATACTTTTTTCTTTAAAAATATGCGAACAAAAATTAATTCGTTACTATGAAACCACTAATATTTAATATTTAAGGTATGTACACCTTCTTATCCAATTTGGTTTTCTATTGGATATTGTTTGGAGAGAATTGTATATTAAAAACAACTTCTCTGTGCCCCAGTGAAGTTTTCGGTAAGATGTTCACGATATCTTTGTCTGTTACCTCACTGATATCTTCATTTTCAGGGAATTGGAAAATGCTTATCTTCTTATCAGGTATTTCTCTCAAACCTTATTACTGAGTGTTTATGGATAGAATTATCCCTAAAAAATATTTCACTGATAAACAAATTTCCAGCAACATGATTTTAGGCGTAAAACTTACTTAGGGTAAGTGCACATTTGGTGTATGCACTTGCCCGATACCATCAAAAACACGGGGCAAATGCACAACGCCCCTTATTTTTCAAACAATAGTAGGTGTAAACAAGATAAAAAATATGACTGAAAACTCCACTTAAAAATGTAACAGAAGAGTCAATAAAAAATGTCCATTCAGTTTTTTTTTAAATAAATGTTTTAAAAAACACTTAAGAGCTTTCACTCAGAGGAGAAATGGCACAACCTTAAATAAATATATGTCACGAAGTGAAATCAGTTTATGTAAGTAGTATACTTTTATAATATTCATAAAGTATGATAAAAATAAAAAAGGAAGCTTTTGGCGCAAATCCCATTTCCTTAGTGCAAATAATAAACGATTCCGAGCTTGCGTATGCTCTTGCCCTCTTTATACTCTTACCCTAACTCACCTTACATGAAATTTTTCAATGTTCATCTTAACGTTTCAAGTGCATAAAATGAATTTAAGAGACAGCAGGATAACAGAATCTAATTAACTTGTTTTATTTAACAGGTAAAAAAATAATTTGTTCAGCGTTTCCAAAGAATGCGTGTACAAAGTTTGATAATGTACTAGTAGGGAAAAAAATATAAAAGAAAGAATTAATTAATTGAAAACAAATCCCTTTTGGACAAATTTTCTTTTACACGTTTCCTTTTTTTTTTTTTTTTTTTTTTTTAAGTCTCCAAAGAAAGGAATTACAGGATGAAATACTTTAGATAGATATGACATTCTGTCTCGTCTTGCATATTTATATTTTAAAAAATAACAATAATAAAATAAAGAAAAAGGAATAAAAGAAGACGAAAAAGATAAAGAATACTGTTTGGAATCTTTCATCGTCGTACTTACTCTATTACTACTACGCTTTTTATTTTAATTTTCTGAAATTTTTGGGAAAATTAAGACAATTGTAAAAAATACTTTTATTTGTGATAACACACATTTTTCAGCCCTTATTTTAAAAGAAAATTATTTTTTCACTAGCGGCTACCCGCGACTTCGTCCGCGTCGGCTTTAGAATTAGGTCCCGAGAGAAACGAAGCATGTGTGAATAACAAATATGTTTGCGACTAAGGAAACTGCATTTAAATATTATTTGCTTTTTACTTATTTTAAATGAAGTATAATGCATGGTAGTAAACTTCATTTAAAATAAGAGAGTATGCAGAATTACTAAATTTTGATATTTTTCAGGCATTTGGCGAATACAGACAGTTACGACAGTATTTGCGAACTGTTTTGAGTGTTCTTGTAAAAGAAATATTTATACTATATGCATGAATTTCAGCCTATGTTAATCAGGAATAGTGCAGCTCTCTATTAGCGAAAAAGTTTTAGAATCGGTTCTGTAGTTAAAGAGATGCCCATAGAGCGTAATGTATTAGAATTATTTGAGTGTTCCTGTAAAGGAACTATTTGCGCTACATGCATGAATTTTAGCACATAACACTCAAGAATAGTGTAGCTTACTATCAGTGAAAAAAGTTTTTGAATCTGTTCAGTACTTACAGAGATACACATAGAGCGTAATGTAATTCTTATGAGTATCCCTGTAAAGGAACTATTTGTGATATATGCATAAAAGGTAGTCTATAACACTCAGGGTCCCCCCAGTGTCTAAGAGGTTCTGCTCTCAAAACTGGAAGGCGGGAGGTGCCAGGTTCAAACTCCGGTCGCGCCTGTCGACCTAGCCGCTCGCAGTTTTCCGTGTTTTTTTTTTTCCAAAACCTCGCGAAAATATGGGCTAGGATCCCTTAGAAAATTCCACACTGAGGAATTCCCCATATAGGCCTAGGACTTTCAATCAGTGAAAAAAGTTTTAAAATCGGTTTAGTAGCTACAAAATTTCCATAGAGCGCAATGCAGTAGCATTATTTTGAGTGTCTTTGTAAAAGAATTATTTATGCTATATGCTTGAAAGGTTGCCTGTATGTTAATCCAGGGCATAAGCCATCTTCATTACAAATTTTTCCAACCATTTTTGTGTGATTCAGTCAAAAACATCCAAACACATAAACGTACACATTTATATTATTGGTAGGATTTGGAAATTTACAAACTTTAAGAAACACATCTGGACTTTTCTTCGTACTTACGTATTATCCCGGCGGTCATTCCCGCCAAACTGTTTTTTCGTCAAATGAGTTGCCAAACTGTTGCCAATCGTATTCAAAACCATTAATAATTTCATGTGCCCGGCATTTATCCCGGCAAAAAATCGCTCGTTTTGGCGGACCGCCGGGATAATACGTAAGTACACTTTTCTTTATTTATGCTTTTTAATTTGGCGTAAAATCAACATAATTTCCATACTTATTTATGTTTTCCAAATGCATGTGATTTTGCAAATAGAATTTCTGCTTTATTTCAAAAGTATAAATCATTTTGTGCGGGCGATAAAACGGTTTTTAGTTAATAGTTAACGGTTTTTAATTAATAATAGAAAAGTAATTAAAATATCTGAGCCTCAGGTACACTTTACAGTCATGGGCCCAGTCATGCTCAAATTTTCAAAGCCCTGCTTTCTCTAGATTTGTCTGCAGAACATTCATTTTTATTATTAGAGATAGATAGATTTGGCATAAAACTGGCATAATTCCCATATTATTTAATGTTTTTCAGATGCACGCGCACGCGCTTCTTTGTTGAAGTAATAGCATTCTTGTTATCTCAAAACATGAATCATTTGATACGGGCGAAACTCGCCAAGCATGGCAATGTAAAACCGGTTTTTAATTAATAATTAAAAAAGTAATTAAAAATCTAAAATTCTAAGTAGCCTATAACCATCTCCAGGGTCCCCTCTATATCGAAACCAAAATGCATCCTAATCGATTCAGCGGTTTAGGCGTGAAAGCGTCATAAACAAACAAACAAACAAACTCACTTTCGCATTTATAATATTAGTTAGGATGTTCCTTTACTGCAAGACTTAAATTACTTTTAAAACAAGAAAAGTTTAATTGTTCTTACCTCACGGAAAGCAAAGCATCTTACAACATAGATGGATATGTACTACACATAGTTGTAGTGCGTTCATATGCTAAGAACACATTACCAGAAATAATTAAAACTTTATAAAATAACACATATAAAAGGTACTTATCAGACTATGCACACGTTTCGGCAGAAAATTTTTCAGCCTGCTTCAGCAGAAGTCCACACACAATGTCGAAGAAGACTGGGAACTGAAAAATAAACAAAAAAGAAAAGCGAAGAGAAAGTTGCCAATCGGAAGAAGGTAATATCAAGAAACCAGGGAGAATAAAAGAAGCGAGGTAGAGAGGCGAGCATATAAAAGTAAAATAGCCATAAAAAATAAAATAAAATATAGAACAATAAATAAAAGTAAGAAAAGAAAAAAATACAGAAAATAGAGACGTACAAAAACAATAGAAAACAGAACAACAAAAGAACAGCAACAATAATTATTAAAAAAAATTCAGATCTGTTAAATACGCTTATTGAAAATTTCAGTATTCTGTTAGTTTTACAAGTTTTACTACGTTAAAAATTCTCAAAATGAAAAAGAAAGAAAATTGTAATCGTTTTGATCACTATTACCCCATGGTCATAGTTACTTTAATTTATTCTATGTCCCTTAAAGTAAATTTATATTAAAAAGTGAAATTTTCATTTGACCTTTAGAGGTAAACGGTCAATTTTTATAGAGTAACTAGCTGACCCGGCAAACGTTGTTTTGCCATATAAATTATTCCTAGGATTATTTTAGTAGAAAGAAATGACTAACTTATTGTAAGTGTGTGAAGGTGTGGTATATGAGTGGAAGAGGCATGGGGCGCTGTGAACGATGCTGGAATATAAAAATAACACAATACCAAATATTTATATTTTTAATTCATTGTAATTTATTCTTTAAATTTATATATGTCGCTAATTACAATAATTTTACTAAAAAATAATATCAATCCCTTAACGCAATAGAGTATAGAGCAGTTTCAACCACGTGACCGGCACTGGACTCTACCAATAAAAACTCCTTTTTGAAGTGACGTATGTCCACCAGGAACTTGAATGAACCAATAGAAACCTCATGTTATTCCACCAGCATAGAATTGTGACGTAATCTGAAACTGCCCTATACAATATTTTTTGTTTTCCCATCTTTAGATAACACAAACAAACTGGATGCCCACTGTATGGTTTGCCCACTCGTGAGCATGCCACGCATAACTGTCCGTGTGAAAAACATGGTGTGCTCAAATCTAATCCACAAACAGACATAGTTTGGCCTTGAGACTTATTGATAGTCATTCCATAAAAAATTTCCCCCCCCCCAAAAAAAGGATCAAAATCTGAAACACTTTCAGATTTTAAATACGCACTATAGTGCTATATATTAAAATCGTATCATAATTTATGCGTCGTCCCTATTTTTCGTCCTTATTCCATTAAGTTTGAAAGTGTTATCATTATTCATGACTGTGCTGTATTTTTCTTTCTTATTTCATAAAACCCATCTTTGGAATCGAAATCTATCTTAAAATCGCCTACTAAAACTATTTTACAATCTTCGCCAAGTATATCACAACTATACTTCACCGTTTTATATATTGTTTCCTACTTTAACGCCTCGACTCTCGCCAAGGAGGCGATGATTAAACATATGCAGTTACCATGACGATTTTTTGCATTTATGTAGAAATCGTAATTTAGAATTAAAATGGCGATTTGGAACAACATGTAAGTATAGCATGCCGTTACATTTTTATTTATTTTGGATTACCAATTAATGTAGTTTTAATAATTAAATGTCTTCAAATTCCTTAACTGGCGCGTTTATCGCTAGTTTGTTTACTTTAGTTATCACCTAGTTCTTTTGGGTGCGTTGAAACGGTACTTACGTATTATCCCGGCGGTCACTTCCGCCAAACTACTTTTTCGTAGATTTTAAATACGTTGCCAATCGTATTCCAAACCATCAACAATTTCATGTGCCCGGCATTTATCTTGGTGAAAAATTGCTTGTCTTGTAACTCCCAGAGACCCATGACTGCAAAGCTCGCCAAAGTACGGGGATTTTTTAGGTTGGCGAGAGTGGGGGCGTTAAAATAGGAATCAACTCTTTCTTGTACCATAAAACACATCTTTGGAATCGAAATCTATCTTAAAATCGCCTACTGAAACTGTTTTACAATCTTCGCCAGGCATATTCTTCCTGTAGGCATATTCCAACTATACCGCAAAGACATTTTAAATGCTGTTTGGAATGGGCATCATAATCCATGAGTGTACCGTGTTTTCCTTTCTTGTTCCACAGAGCACTTCTTCGGAATAGAAATCTATATTAAAATCGCCTAATAAAACTCTTTTACAATATACGCCAGGCGTTTTCTAACTATACGCGAAATATATTTATAATAAATTGTCACTTTTTGGCACCACATTTAGCGATCCATTATCAAAAATTGCAAACCTTGTGCGACTTTCAACATTTTATTAACGTCCCCCCCCCTCTCCACATTATCTGGCAAACACATTTGAAAAGTGACTCGACACGCTAATGTCTACACAGAAATCCTGATTGAAATTAATAGCACTCGGGGGCTAAATATTTTGGGGTGGACCGCCCTTATGTCTTAGGGGTATGAGACATAGTTAAAAAACTATTCTATGACCGAACGAATATACATAGAAAATTTCATTAAAATTGGTCGAGTGGTTTCGGAGGAGTTAGGTGACTAACACTGTGACAGGAGAATTTTATATATTAGAAGATATATCAAGAATGTAAACCTTGATAAAGTGGTTATATACCTTTCCCAAAATAACATTGTTTAAAATGAATAACTTTGTACTTTTCAGGAACCATATGTATTCGTACCTCTATATTTAGTGATATTTCATTCCTTGTGGATAACTAGTACGTATTTCTTGAGTAGACTTGATTGAATGCACGTTCATAAACATTCATAAATCGGTTGATACGAATCCGGGTAAGCACAGTAGTAGTGTGTGTGTTGTGTGTTGTGGGATTAAGGCCGATTAGCTACGCATGGGCTCTAGGCCTATGAGTGGGGTGCCCTCCATGGGGGGGTCTTTCTAAGGGGTCCTAACCCGTATTTACGCTAAGTTTCGGAGAAAACCACGGAAAACTCCGAAGGGTTAGGTCGACGGACGCGCGATGGAACCCGAACCCGGGACCTTCACACTTCACCCGTCTACCATTTCTAGTGGCATAACCACTACGCCATGGTGAGGCCCACAGTAGTAGTTCAATTTCAATAACATTATGCTTACGCTTGCCAGACACCACGGTTTGACCGGGACAGTCCCGGTTTGCAGACAAAATCCCGGTGTCCCGGCCGGTTGACTTCACGTCCCGGTAAAAATTAAATTTGATTATACATGACCAAAGAAGTCTAAAAATAATTACATGTGAAGGATTTTTAAGGATAATTACTTTGTCATTTGTTTCACTGTACTGTATAAAAAGTGAGAACTATCGAAGAGTGGTTATGTGCTAATAAAAGTATTGTTCAAATCTTTATTCCTCATTCAAAGTGTTTCTTTTTACTTAAGCAGCCCGTATAAATATTAACATGTAAGAAATAAAATGTTTAAATTTATATGCTTGTGTCATTTATTAATACCCCTGGTTCAGGTTCTTAATAAATAACCATTTATTCATAGCATTGAGAATAAACTATCCTCTAAAACACTCCAAAAACCCGCCAAAAGTGTGTACCCTTGAGGGGAAAATGTAAATGTAGTGTTACGGCCAGGAATCTGGACCGAGGGGAGGAGATTTTCCTCCATGGTGTACTTTCTAAGGGATCCTAACCCGTATTTACGCGAAGTTTCGTAGAAAACCACGGGAAAGTCCGAACGGTTAGGTCGACAGACTCGACCTGGTTTTGAACCAGGCATCTTCCGTCTCCCAGTTGAGAGCGCAAGCGCGTTCAGCCACAAGTCGCGCAAATGTACCCTTGAATACCCGTGACACTGGGGCATTCCGGTGTCCCGGTTGAATATTTCAGAAATCTGGCAAGCCTAATTATGCTTGATAAGGTAGTTTAAAAAGCAAAGAAAGGAGGCAAAATATATATCTTGTCTTGGTAGCAAGTCCATAGCAGAAAATTTTCCGCCTGCACGTTTATAGCTAGTCTCTTAATGTTCTTCATTTCCTAAACAAATAAACACACATGTTTTAAGTAAAATAACGGCATTAAAGCAATCTGGGTAAATTAACGGATCTACCCGTTTGATATCAAACCTTTAACTATTCAACCGCCTTTTGAAGACAAAATCAATATTTACTTTTCAGCAGGTGATGGCAGCCCTTTTAAAATGTTAAAGCATAAAGTCAAACACTGAAAACTGTTCTCGACAAACTTTGTCGTTTCAAGTATCATGTTGCTATTAATCAACGACGTCAAGTCGGGCGAAGGTAATTAAAGTCTCTGGAAAATCAACAACTCACAGAAAAATAGTTGTTTAACTATTTACTGCGGCGCGTCTCATATTATTATAAGCCGCAAAATAGAAACACTGAATAAAATTAAGTAACTTCTGGTGCGTTTCTGAGATTTTCTGCTAATATAATTAAAAGGAAAAAAATATTGAGAGCCGACAAAATCTTAGTTGAAAAGGCTTTCCAAAAACAACGAGTTTCATAATACTGTACGAACCGATTTCTTATAACTTTTTATCATATATAGGTGAGACTAAAATAATAAAAAATAATAATACTAATACACCTCTTTTGTATTTTTTTAGTTTACGTATAGGCTGGCTGTGCGCGCGCACAGCCAGCTGTCGTCAAAAAAGGGTCTCTAGATCTGTGGCACGCGATGAACGTTTCGATCGTCCGCCATCTTGCTGGTAGTTAAGTCGAGCGATGGCAACGGCTGCCCTTTTTCAGCATTGGGGAAGGGTTGCGCCTCAAAGGGTTAAAAAATAAATAAAACTCTTTGAATTTAAGTTTACTAACATAATGATTACTTATTTTAGCATAAAGATTATGTCTGAAAACTTCATTCCTAAAGAAAAGGTGTGTTCGCCAACGAGTACGAAATGAAGAACTTTGGGTAAGTTAAAGAGAGAAATAACTCAAATAACGTATTCGTAAGTTAAATTCAACACGAGTAGTTGCCTACAGATTTTTGTGATTTCTTTCTCTGAAGGATAATAAACACTTTGTGTTTATAAATTGTCTTGACTTCAAAATCTAATCACTTATAGTGCGTTCGCCGAGTCGAGAGAACAAAACTAAACAATTGCACGTGCAAACTGGCGATGAGTAAATACCTGGCATTTTGCCAAAGCGCCAAACACAGTGTGAATTTCTGCTTTCTTCCATTTACGCTGTTTGGAATTAAGAAAGGTTAAATTCACCTAACTAGGGATTGGTGCCAAGAAATGTAATTCTTTGGTAAACCGTTTGTTTACTTTCGTTCTCTCGTTTCCGCGAACAGACTATAGTGCTTGACATTTTACGTTTCATTTGTATTCGAAGAATTTTGTACAGTCCTATGCAGAACTCTTTGATCACAAGTCACTAATTAAGCTGGTAAATAACAAAGTATAAGAGCGCAGTAAAAAAAAATAATATTTTTCTTGCTGCTTTGAAGCATTTATCCTTTGCACAATCAATTATCTTTCTGGAATAAAAATACGAAATCGAAAAATACTGAAATATGAATACTAAATTTTTAAAATTGTAAGTCATGAAAATGAAATTTCTACATATATAAAAATTTTCATGAAAATTTTTGTCATGATATTTATAATAAAATAACGAGATTTTTTAAATAGAAGTTCGATAGTGTTTCATTAATATAGATTTGCTTTTACGCTATTCATAACTTACTCCTCATTTTGCCCATATTTTCTTCTTTAAAAGAATCTAAAATAGTTTTCTTAAATACCACCGTATTCGGATAGATTTAATCCACTAAGCTTTTAGCAAATTAATGATTTCGGGCAAAATTTTTCAGAAAGTTACTTTACTATTACCATTACCATCTCAGACAAAGCACTTGGCAGAAAATTAAAAATTTTGATGTGCTAATAACGTTATCTCCTGATCGTCTAATTTTAAAACCGAACATCAAAAGTTTCAGAAAAATATACAATAATAATAAATTAAATACGTAACTGAGGGGAAAAAAATTTCAATTTTGATATTAATATCCGTAATGGGGATGACACGCTACAGAAGTGACGGAAAAATTTAATTAAAACTCTTTTGCAAAAGCAGAGATAACAAAATAAACAGCCCGGAGATGATAGAAGCTTTACGAGTGTTTACAGACAAGACTCTGGAACGAGGGAGAAAGGTAAACACTTAGAAGTGTCATTTATGGAGAGTTTAATTGTATCGCTTCATCGGTATAATTAAATGAATATTGATAGAAACTGTGTTTCGAATCTGAGAACGTTCCGTGTGTAGTACATTCAGCATTTTAAGACGCACACATGGCAGCACAGCAAGTGCACTGTCTGTTTATTCTGATTCTCAAACACTCAATTGCCAGAGAGGATGCAAAAGCGAGAAATGATTTTTTTCTTTTTTTTTTCGGTGCTCCGAAATCTAATTAAAACATTCTTGAGAAAATAAAGAAAAATATTAACTGACTACTTTAATGGCCGATAAAAAAATTTCTGTAGCTTGCAATATTTTTCTAAAGATGTACATGAATTTGATATTTAATAAGTAATGGCATTAGTCAATTTCGAAAAATTATATATACAATAGGAAGCAACATTATCCTAATATACAGTTACCTTGATCACTGAATAACTGACTCACTGACCATTTTGGTCACACAATTCTGGTTTCTTTCTATTCTGTCACAATTCTGGTTTGTATCACTCCAAAATAAAACTTTTTCCGACATTACTCAAAAAAAAAAAAAAAAAAAAAAGATTAAAAAGTTATACTCATAAAACGTAATAAAATCTAAGCTAATGCGATCGGCTTGAAAGTTTTCATAATTATGCAAATACCGCAAATTCTGGCGTATAACGCGCACTTTTCAAACAAAAAATAAGGTCGAAATTGAAGGGTGCGCGTTATACGCCGGTTATAAAAGTGATAAATTTAAAAATAAGGAAAAGATGAGCATAAAAAAATGAGATTTCTACATGTACCTGAATGATGTTTATTTAAAAGAAGTGGCATACCTTATGAACTTCAATTTTCATTATCGAACAGCATAAAATGTTCATCATATTCATCTTCCGTTAATATTTTCAGGCACATGATCAGTTTCATCTTCATTATCACTGTTACTCTGATCCATAAATAAATAGTTATCATGCGTTCCATCTAGATTGTTCGATATACTACATTTTTTAAAGTCTGTGATTGCAAAGTAAAGGGTGCGCGTTATACGAAGGATATACATAAAAATTAAAAAATGAAGTTTAAAATTATAGGTGCGCGTTATACGCCGGCATTTACGGTATATGTGTATATATATTAAGAAAACAATCTTTACTACTTTAAAAAATCTGAAAATCCACCCTTTCCCTGATTTTGGCAATTATTTTGTCATTTTTAACTTTAGGAAATTGCTTTGCTTGATCTGTATACTTCTTTTATAGAACGGGAGGGGGGGGGGGGATCGATGTAATCTTTTTGTTAAAAGGCGTAATCGTTATATTAAAAATGCATGGACTTTTTTCTGTATGGGGAAAGTATGAACCCCCAAAACCCAAGCCTCCCCCCTATTCCTTACGCACGCTACTGAACTAATCATTCACTTATTTTTCACGAAAAGAATTTTTTTTGCTATAATCCTTTGTCTCATAAGAAAACTTATTAACGTCATGTCTTGCGTTAAAAGCCTGAAAGGATTATGAAAATTCCCTTAAGGGGCAAGTTTAAAAAAAAAAAAATCAAAAGTGAACAATTTTTTTAAATAAACCATGCAATTGAAGCTTAATGGGGTGCTTTATTTAATTTATTTGTTATTGATAAGTTCTTTCTTCATTCGTTAAAATTTTAATGTTTGGGTTCGCATGAATGTTTTTTGTGATCAATCATTTTCCGAGAACAATTTTAAAGGAAAAATAAATTATTTATGAATTTCATGGATATTTTCAATCATTGAGCTTTCGTTGAAATTGAAACGTGTAAAATCAAGATCTGATTAAAGCAATGACTGCTGTCGTCTGGAGGGACAGGTTCCGACATCAAAGAAATTTTGCTTGGATAATTGGTGTGTATACTTTGTTCATTGAAAAATTTACTCTGTTATTTCCGAGAGTCTGAATGGGGAATTTTTTTTTCTGTGAGCCTGACATGACGCAGGCTTATGTCGGGTCATGTGATTGACTGGGACTAAATACTCGGTTATAATCACTAAACTTGGTGACAATTTGGTGCAATGAAAATGAATACAATTCTCAAAAAAAGATCCACATCTATTTAAAGTTTTCACGGTTAAAATCTTATTTCACTTACTTCAGTCGTTTTCATGTGATGCATGAAAAAAAAAAAAAAAACTAAAGGCGCCATGTGGGAACAGGCAACATTCTTTTAGAAGGTGGCTTCAAAATGTTTTTACATGAAACAGACGAACACTGCAGAAAAACTTTTAATTGAAAGCAAATATGTAGCTATGTCTTATTGATATTAGAGCACAAAATGAGCCTATAAAACAGAATGACTTGTGAACTCCCCTCAGAAAAAATTGATGGGAGGGGTGGACTTGCGGCGTGGACTTGTTGTGAATCTCAATCTAGAGCAGGGACAGCCAAACTTTTCCATACATTATGAGCCAATTTTTTCAATGACGACTTCAGATACGTCATACAACTCAAGCAGCACCTTTCCCTTTTCCTTACGTTGGCAAAAAGAGTTCGAAAATATGAATATTGGCAGGCTTTAATATAGAGGAGAGGAAAATTAATAACGCTTGAATTTGAGATTTAAGTTGTTCTTCCGAGGAAGATAATTCTAGAACTAATTTTTCGAATACTAAGTAGGGGATCAGAGATAGCACGATTTTTTATGACATATGTTAGAATGTACAGATGCTTCCTTTTGACGTAATATTAAAAATTATAAGAAATAAAATATTTCATCAAATAAATCTTTTAATTTGAAGAGTCTTTTAATAAGTCACAAAACAGTCAATAGGCATAAGGATGCAATGCGCCATTCGAAATCATCCAATGCTCTAATTTTTGCGGATGCACTTCGATTTGGCAAACCCTGATCTAGAGAGCGAAAAGTAAGATTGGGCGAGGGAGAGAGTTTATCGATATCAACGTCTCTTCTGCTCCTTCATCTAAGCTGTCAAGACGTCATCTTTATTTCAAGGTACAATCTTAATCATAATATCTGGACGAACGCATACGTCCACGGGATTTGAACAGGACACACAATCGCTTGCATAGCAGCCGGCAGCGACAAATGCGCCAGAGACCCACGCACCTTTCAGCAAGAAAAGAGATATTTCCTGGCCACCTCGTTCTCCTGACTTGTTTCCATACGACTTTTCCCTTTGATGGTACCCAAAAAGAGAACTGTTTCAAAGTAACCGCTCCCTCCACCGACTAACCGGATATTAAAAGATAGGATTCGAGATTGTGCCCGCGCAGTACCGTTAGAGATGTTGCTCAACGTTTCAGTCAGTTTTGTGCTGAGGCTGCAAGAACGTAAGCGTCAAAGTGAAGACCATCTTTCTCTGGCTTTGTTTTTAAAGCATAAACAACTGTGCGCCCACACAATACTTCCATTCGCGTAAATCATTTCACCGAAGCACTTAACAAAAGACGATTTTTTGAATGTGTTTTGATTTCTGAAATCGTCCCGTTTCATAGACTCACCTGAAGGATATAACCAGAAAACATTTCGGTGAGGAGGGGGGGGGGGGTATGCAGCATTTCGGGGGTGATATGTAGTGCTAAAATATTTTTACCTATAATTGATCTCCAGAATCAACGCACATAAAAAACTAATAATGCATTCACTAAAATTTCGGGGATGGAGGGAGGGGGGAATCAACCCCCCACCCCTGGCTACGGCTCTGACTCACTTTGTAGGTATAAATATATTGCTACATAAAAATTCCGGAATGGAATGCTTAAAATAACAGCTGTAATATCAGTTATGACATAACATGATGGAAATTAATGCACAATAACAATGTTAATCTCCAGCCAAGGGCGGATTAAAAGGGGGGGGCGGAAAGGGCGACCGCCCCCCCCCCGAGAAAAATGGAATTAATGTAAAAGATCCTATTTTATTTCCATAAAAAGGATGTATATGTCAATCTTCTAACTAACCACCTCCCCTCCCCCGACGCCTCACCATGGCACAGTGGTTATGCCACTGAAAATGGTAGATGGCCGAAGTGTGAAGGACCCGGGTTCGGGTCCCATCGTGCGGCTGTCAATCTAACGGTCTAGAATTTTGGTAGGTTTTCTCCAGGTGTAACGTGAATACGCGTTAGAACCCCTTAGAAAGTCCTCCTGCCAAGGCACCCCCCCCCCTTGGCAGATCGCCCTAGTGTAGCGTTGCCGTAATCACACACCACCACCCCTCCCTCCGACAAACTTGCATTAACCCGCCACTGTCTCAAGCCGAACAGTTTTGGGATCCGCCCTTTTGTAAACCTGAATCAAGATCAGTTAGCCATGAGGCCAATGTTTCCACAAGCGCTAATTATATTTCTAAAGTGATCCGAAGCTTTCAAAAGCTAGAAACTCGATGGCACAAGCAATTAATTGAGTGTGGAATGAGGTAAAAAATGGAAAAAACTCTTTCGCATATGTTGCCTAATTAATTTAATTAACGATGATTTCTTGACTGAACAGCGTTTAAAAAAAAAAAAAAAAACTAGATTAAACTAATGAATATTGTATTAATGCCATTTTCTCTCATTATTGCTTTGTTTATACTTTTGTAACGAAATGTGAAGCAGTTCCATTACTTTTATCACATTAACCATCAAAAATATCTTCTAAATTACAGACTTCAATCATAAGTACGTAACAACGCAATTTTAGAGAAATTTGGTTTTAAAACAATTTAAGCTGAAATGACGTCAGTACTGTAAGATCACTTATTTTCGCGATTTTAGCGAAAATGAAGATATCGGTGATTTCGCGAGCTTGAAAATCTCACGAATTTTAAATGAACAGAATCGAAAGTTGAAAAATCCCGAGAGTTACTAAATATAGAATGCCTTTTGCATGAGACATTTTAAGAAACTTCCTTTTGTTCGAAAAGCTCCTCCCCCACCCCCATCCTATTTTGAATGGCTTCAAAGAAGCTAGTAGAAATATTGTAAGTGAATGAGCTGCATTCTGTTAGTTGTATTATTGTTTTTTATATTCAAGAAATAGTTGTAATGAGGAAAGTTGTCAATGCGTATTTTCTATTTTATAATTGAACCTTTCTGTTTGCAAATTCATCAGTTAAACGCGCCAAATTTATCAGTGAACTCGCAGTATCATTTTCTATCGATATTAAAGCAGTCCAACTAACCTTTCTTGGGACAAGGTTGGATTAATGTATGTTGTAATCAGCTTTAGTTTTGAAAAACTGCTTTCACAAGATGCAACAGTCATTGGTATTGTTAATAAAATTCTCAGTACAGTCGATTATGGTTAATTAGACCATCGGTTAATCGGACCAGTCGCTTATGCGGACCAAATCTTAAAGAACTGAAACAAACGTTGTTACATAAGCATGATATTATTCGTCTATTTGGACCAAAATTCCGCTCAATCGGACAACAGAACGAGAGCAAAAAAGAGAAAAAGTGATCACAAGTCTCCTGTGTAGAGCGATGTAAAGCCTTCAACTTATATACAGGGTGTCCAGCCTTAATGTGACCCAATAGCTAATTCCCGAACCATTCGGTTTAGATATGCACTTCCAATTTGAAAAATGTTTTTAAAAAGTTAAAGAATGTTTTTACGTGCTTTCCGAACCAAAAAACCCATTTAGAAAAAAATTACAAAAATTAAATTTTTATACGGTCCCCAGGTCCTATCACTTATATTTAGGAAAACATGCAGTACACAAAAACAAAGTAAACACAAAAAGTTTCATTTTATTACGATAAAAACTGACCAAGTTATGGAACTTTGAAAATCATACATTTCATCCATTTTCTCGGCCAATTTCAAGAAGCTAGTAAGGGACCGTCTCCAAAGTGAAATTAATTGGAACTCCGCCAGGAAACTTTCGCTCTTGCACGTCACTCTTATGTAAATCGTTTTTAAATTTAAAAGTACACACATTACGTTAATATTACAATAACTGAGTACTTAAGAAACAAAATTTATTCTGTGTACGTGTAAAACATAGATAAAATAAAATATTTTGGACGAAGAAAACTTTTCAAAAGCAGTTCCAAAAACTTAGACTTATTTGCCTGCGGCTTCAGACTGATTTGTTGCGGTACTGATCATGGCAAACGTTAAAAATCTGTTGTGTAGTCGCTTGCAATTGCATACAGTCGTATTCTAATATTACGAATTCTAGTACAGGAGAACGAGATGTATACAAATGAAGAATACTGCGAAATGGTACTGTTGTATGGGCAGTGTAATCGAAATAAGAGAGAGGCGGCAAGACTTTATACCATTAAATTTCCCAGTCGAAGACATCTATCTTATTGTACAATTGCCCGTGCTGTTCAACGCTTGTATAGAACTGGGAGTTGTCATAGACGTATTCCCTTGTCTCGTGCCACACCTTCAAGCTTGCGGATACCCGCTGAGGATGTTCTAGGATATGCCCTGGCTCATCCTGAAAGTAGTGTCCAGCATATTAGCAAGGCTTGTTCCTACTCAAAATCGACGGTGTGGAACATATTACATACGTACGGTGCATTTCCTTATCGTCCAGTCCTGGCGCAGGAGCTAATGCCTGGAGACCAGTTGTATACATCTCGTTCTCCCATACTAGAATTCGTAATATTAGAATACGGCTGTATGCAATTGCAAGCGACTACACAACAGATTTTTAACGTTCGCCATGATCAGTATCGCAGCAAATCAGTCTGAAGCCGCAGGCAAATAAATCTATTTTTTTGGAACTGCTTTTGAAAAGTTTTCTTCGTCCAAAATATTTTATTTTATCTATGTTTTACACGTACACAGAATAAATTTTGTTTCTTAAGTACTCAATTATTGTAATATTAACGTAATGTGTGTACTTTTAAATTTAAAAACGATTTACATAAGAGTGACGTGCAAGAGCGAAAGTTTCCTGGCAGAGTTCCAATTAATTTCACTTTGGAGACGGTCCCTTACTAGCTTCTTGAAATTGGCCGAGAAAATGGATGAAATGTATGATTTTCAAAGTTCCATAACTTGGTCAGTTTTTATCGTAATAAAATGAAACTTTTTGTGTTTACTTTGTTTTTGTGTACTGCATCTTTTCCTAAATATAAGTGATAGGACCTGGGGACCGTATAAAAATTTAATTTTTGTAATTTTTTACTAAATGGGTTTTTTTGGTTCGAAAAGCACGTAAAAACGTTCTTTACCCTTTTCAAAACATTTTTTGAATTGGAAGTGCATATCTAAACCGAACGGTTCGGGAATTAGCTATTGGGTCACATTACGGCTGGACACCCTGTATATACAGTTGAATACAACCAATCAACTGAATAGACCGAAAATTAGTTCTTGATAGTATCATTAACAACTTTTTAAACAGGTATTATCCATTTTGAGTATATGTGTTCTGTGTTGGAGATGCACCGACAAAAGTAAACCTGAGTAGAAAAATTGTGAAGGGTGCAAATTATTTCGAGATAGTTAGAGGTTTCTTTCAAGGATCAGTCATTAGTGGCCATTAGGGCTGGGCCAAAAATCGATAAATACCGACATATCGGTTTTATTTCAACATCAGATATCCGATATTCCATTTTCATTTCAGTGAAATCTCGAATTCGATAAAGTTAAAAAATACAGGCCGGCGATAAGAAAATCCCGAGATCGATACCAGCTTGTGATGCTTTTGCTACTGCTTTCACTCCGTTGATGGCGATATCGGATCGCGGGAAAAACAGCTGCTTTACTACGGGAATCGCTGCTGCGTGCTTGTTATCGTAGAGAATAGTTTTTTTCCTCCCTCGGAGATCCGCAGAAAAAAAGCAGGGAACGTTGATTTCGAAAGGGATGTAGCTTATAGTGTTCGTTCTGCTCGCGGAAGACATCTAGGCGCAATAGTAGTTATTATTTAACGATGATTTTGAGTGAAGGATATTATGATGCACGAACGACTATTTCAACAGACAATAGAGCTGCTGACATTTGGTTGGATCGATAATATCTGATAGAGCAAATGTTTTATTGGAAATAATAATTTAATCTAAGTGTGGTACCGTGTAGATTAACGGGAGCGGGTGCACGTAAAATCTGTCGTGGTTCGTAAGTCCCCCATGAACGATAGCTCTGGAGGTCTCTCATAGATTAAAGGAAGATCATGGTCATCCAAGCTGCCAGCCTTCGGGAATCAAATCTATATGTATGGTTTATTAGCCTAATTACCATAATTAATTAACGTATATCTCGGAAACTATCCATCGGAGCGCGTTTTTATTGATTCTCGACCCCCTTCCCTCTAGACTCGACACTCCCATCCATACATAAAATTTCGAATGCTTTGACACCAAACTTAACCTTTTAATCTTAGAGGCCCAGAGGGTCATACGAAGCTCCCTGTATTTTCATTTCGGGCAGCAAGTGGTTTTACGGTTTGTTTATTTGATTGCTTACATTTCAAAAATACTAAAATTAAATGTGAAAAATATCGATATATCGTGATATCGCGATATAAGATGGTATCGATATCGATATTTCAAATTCCAATATCGTCCAGCCCTAGTGGCCATAGTCTAAAACTCGGGCATGGAATTTTTTTTTTAATGCATTTAGATTTTTATTGAAGATTATTTGATCGCGGCCCTAGGCAGTCGCCTAGGTTCGCCTAAAGGTAAAGCCGGCCCTGATAACAAAAACAAATGAATGGCGAATAATTAGCTAATGTAGGATAAGTTAGGCTAAGAGCATAAATGGGGCAAGTGCATACGCTAGATCTGAATCGCTTATTATTTGCATTACGGCAATAGAATTTGCACCAAACTTCTTTTTTTATAATATTTCATGAACATTATAAAAGTATACTTCCACATACTGATTTCGCTTTGCGATATATATTTTTTAAGGTCGTGTCATTTCTCCTCTGAGTGAGAGCTCGTAAGGGTTTTTTAAAAGGTTTATTTTTTTTTTTAAATATCTGAACTAATAATTTTTTATTTTTATTGGGTCTTCTTTTACATTTTTAAGTATACTTTTCATCATATTTTTATTTTGTTTACATCTACTAGTGTTCAAAAAACAATGGGCATAGTGCTTGCCCCCTGTTTTTGTTGGTACAGGGCAAGTGCATACAACAAATGTGCAAGTGCATCTGACCCTCTAAATAAAATTTATGCCTAAAATCATCTTGAGGCACGTTTGTTTATCAGTGAAACCCAAAAACACGGACAACAAACGCGTAGTAAGGTTTGTGAAAAAGATACCTAATAATAAGATAAGCATTTTCCCAATTCTCTAAAAATGATATGCAAAAAGTTGGCCACCACAGGCCTAAGACATTCCTTCCTTTGGCAGATAGAATTTATGTGCTTTACCTTAACAAAATAACAACTCAAAAACAATTGAGTTGTGGTACTTCTGCTGCAGTCAATTTCAAATGTTCATGATGTTTCGTTAAGTCTTTCGGAGCTTCAAAGTGTTTCTCACCCTAATTTAAAAAGGAGCCTTTTAAAATATCTTCGCCTATAATGACAAATAAAATTACTTTATTTCTTACAAAAGCATTGTTTACAGGAAATTAGAAATGTACACCCGCATTACTTTCTTCTTTTTCTTTTTTAAAGCTTCAGATGATGCCAGTTTAAGTCTTAATTTTAATCAAGTTTCAAGAGAATCCTTACGTGTGAAAGAACTCTCTTTTTATTTTAACCCTTTGACGGGCGGTGGCTGCGCCGTGAAACCACCTTATTTCAGCGCTTTCACTGCTAGTCGCAAAAAATATGGTTAAATAAATGGTCCCAACGCTGAAAAAGAGCAGCCGTTGCCATCGATCCATTAACCAACCAACAACGTGGAGGCAGATCGAATAGCCCATCGGGGCAATACAGAGCTATAGAAGTTTTCTGACACGGCTGGCTACGCGGCCGCACAGTCAGCTGTGTCGGAAAACTTATTTAGCTCTGTGGGTCAGATGGGCGATTCCATCGACCGCCATGTTGTTCGTAGTTAAATGGATCAATGACTAGGCTGCATTTTTTCAGCGTTGGGCAGTCTATCCAGTTGTCTTCTATACTGATGTGAAAATGCATGCTCTTCAAAGGGTTAAAATAAATACTGGAAATCGGCTATCCCTCAAACAATTTCATTCCATCTTTATCTGTTTAAAATGCAGACATGAGCAGAAACTTTTTGTTCGATGTTCATCATTTTTGTTTTAAATCAGGAACATATATCACTCTGTGTATGATTATTTATTGCATGTATTGTGTTTTACGTATTAATACATCATTTTGCTTTAATGTTTTACTTTTAAACTTCGATATACTGTCCGATATAAAACTATCAACAAATTCAATAAAATTTTATAAACAAATAACATGAAAACATTCGGAAAATTTAAGAATGTTTATATCTTCCAGAATACGAGATACTTTGACAAAAACTCAAACACACATTGTTAGTAGTTAAATAAATATTGAGTAAATTTGCAGGTTATTTCTAGCTTTTAACAATACAGGAAGGTGACCAAAATCACTGAAAAATAATAATATTTTGATGGTCCCTTAAGGGTGCAGTTCGAAGAAATAAAATCTCCTTCACGGTCTTGGTTCACATATTAAAATAAATTAATTGCGCCATGGACTTAGAAAAAAATTTAGGATGATTCTTTTTAATCCACTCTAGACAGTGAAATAAAGAAAAGACAGCAGCTTTTATTGAGTTTTCCGAAAAACTTATTAAACATAACTGCAGGGCAAAACTTTTCGTTGACACATTCTGTAAAATTTCTGATTTTTAAGAATTTTTTTAATTGATACAGGTTTATTGTATATTCAAGTGTATAGTACTGCTTGTAAAGAGACATTATAAAGATTTTGGAGCGCTTGACATAATTATATTTTTTGGGGGGCGGGGGGGGGGGCACATTTATGCATTGAAGTCACATAACTTTTTTGAAGTATGCTGTTAAATATGCAAATCAATGAAACTTAAATTGAAAGCAGGGCCATATTTATAACTTTCAGGCCACCAACAATTCTTTGCCCACTCCCCCTCTCTCTCACAACCTCAGATATTTTCGTAATTTTCAGCGTATAATCAATCCACAATGGCGTATAGTCGGCATCTCGAAAAATACTCTTTAAACATCATATGCACATGAATCTTAAAAAAATTAATAGACTTCATTAAAATTTTATTAAAACTTATATCTCAATAGATTTTCTCAACTCTGTTTAAATAATAGAAACATTTAAGATATTTGTAATATGTTTGTATAAAAGCCTTTTAATATAACGCTAAATAATTTATGTTTTTAAAATAAATTTTCTTTACATGAAAAAGTAAATATATTTACAAGAAAAAAAAAGGGTAGAATTTTTAAAAAATGCAGTTGGAAATTAAGTTGGAAATAATTTTTCTTATACATTTTTCAGATGAAAAGTCATCAATTGCGTCATCATATTCTAATTACCTTACTATAATAATTTTAATGCTTAAAGACTTAATGCTTTAAGATTTCGATAATTCAATAGTATTTGCATCATGACTTTCAATGTATTTCTATTATTGTTGTTATTAGTTTTGAAAATGATCTTTCTGCTGATTCCTTTGAAACCACCATGGAATGATACAGTCTCAAACACAATTTTTTTAATAAGAAATGCAGCTAAGAATCTGTTATTGTTGAGGTATCCACAGATTCTTTTTAAATGTAATTTTTTCATCAGACTTATAATGGTTAGATGCATTTCTTCTATTTCATCAATGTTCTCAGCTTCTTTTGAAACACCTGCTATCTTTTCTTTCTCAATATTTGTTGCATTCAAAGCCTTCCTTTGAATTGAACAGATTCCTTTGGAATCAAAATTGTCATGTTTCTTTCCCAAAATTGCTATGATTCCTCCTTGATTCCTTTTGAATCAAAATTGTCATACTTATGAGTATGACAAAGCTCAGAATATTCGATGTCTTTTCTTCTTATAGGTAGCTCTGAAGAGGAAGGCATTCTTCAAATAATTCTGATCCACTAATATCATTTTTGTGATGATTAGCAAAGGTATCATCACTCCACCACCCCCCTCCCCATGAAAGTCTTATTCCCTTCAAGATTGGCTATCTCCTCCAAAACTCCAAATCTATTGAAGGCAGACACATATAATGTCCCTAGCAGTGAAATTAGGCATGCAATTAAGATATCAATAATTGGCTTTAAAAAATCTTTTAATTTTATTTTTTTTATCTGCAAGGGCAGTATCTGCTGTTTGTTTATTTGTTTTTTTTCTGAGCCAATATTTCTAGTGATTTATGTCACTATTTTCACACACTTCAAAATTGCCCTTTTCCTAAAGGTAGCATTTCAAGGATTCTACGATTTTAACCGTAATTTTTAGGGGAACCAAATGAGGGGCACAGGGGCACATACTCCTTCCAGATAAACTAAGTTTACATAATAGAAGATTATCTCATTTTGTAAATTCAAATGAATTCATGAGAAAAAGAAGAGAGATATATAAAGGCCCTTCCAGAACTTTTTCTGGATCTGATACTTCAGTAACGGATAATGTCATTATAGGTTTTTGCCAGACTTTACTAATCTAATTAATCTTTTGCAATGCCATTCCACATATGAGTAAAAAACACCATTTAAATTTGTCCCTCCCCCTTTTTTTAAAAACCTAGCTGTTAGCTGGTTTGCCTACTGAAAATAACCTACTTACTCTTGAGCCATAAGACACAGCCTTTGTCTAAGAAATTTGGGGTCCCTCTAAGCCCAGACCCTCCAGAGACCGACATGTCCATCTGGTAAATAAGGCACTCCTTGAAAGTTTGTTTTCAAGTGTATTTTTTAAAGGACCAAATTAACTATCTATCAAGTATTTATTTTAGATAACTCACAAAATGTCTGTAATCTGAAGAGTCTAGATACTTTTTATTATATGCACTTGTATTCCAAATACATATAAGCAAGTGCAGGAGGGCTATTCAAAAGGCAAACAATTGTTGATACCATTCTATGGAATATTAAAATAACTTGGAATATCTTTTCACATCATCATCAATTGATAAATTAACAGATGAACTATTTCTGATTTCTGATGTTCAGATGATTACATCCAAAGCAACTTTTAAACAAAGTTAAGCAGAACCACAACAGAAGATCACTACATATTTGCATTTGAAAGCTCTGCAATGTTTTATATCATGTAATGTTGTATGCAAACAGCTTGTTTAGTGGTACATTTGAAATAAATTTATGTAGTAATTTACTAAATATATTTTGCAAATCAGATTTTAAGCTTATTTTGCCATGTCAATTTTTGGATAATCAGGATTCAAATAACCTTTGTTTCACTGTATTACTCTGAAATGTCATCCACGGTGGCCATGAAATCTGTATAATGCTTATGATTTCAGTTTGTCTGTCAGTCTATCCTCCAACTGCTGTAAATAAGCATTGATTACTATCAAATTCAGACATGTTATTTCTATGTATTGTAACATGTATCCCATTGAAAATAGTGTATGTAGCTTTTATAATTCTTTTAAGGGAGTGCACTAAAGAACTCTAATACATTATCCTCTCTAACCAATCATTCTTTAAAGCATATATTAAAGACATACCACTCTTGAAAAAAAAAAAAAAAAAAAAACTGACACATGTTATTGTGGACTATAAAATAATGCTCTCAATCGAAAATATTGTCTGTATCACATATAGTTCTTCTTAAAAAGAGATCTTCCACAGACTCTTGAAATTTCACCAACACACCTCTCAACTGGCATCCAGCAAAGAAAATTGATACTCTTCTTGCTCTTCTTCATGCTCATGCATTTCAATCAATTGCAAATACCCAAAAGAAATATGGCCTCATATTAAAACTGATTACTCTTCCCAGGTGAATTCTTCAGCTGCAGCTGGTTTTTATTAAGAAAACTTGCAAGAAGACTCATGCTCAGTTGCGTAAATGCCACTAACGTTGAAGTTGAAATCAAAGCAATTAGATAATCTCCTCTTCATTTATTCAGCTGTGCTACAACCTTCAACCATACAGTCTTCCTTGTTGACTCACAATCAGAAATCCTTTCTTATTTGCGTGGAAGGAGCAAATAAGAAAGGATGCAGTGAATCATAATGTGTAGAGGAAACAGAACTGAAAATCTATAAGCTTACCAAGCATGACTGGATGATTTTCTTCCAGTGGATCCCCAGCTATTGCAATATATCTGATAACAAGAGGTCCAATAGGCTGGCCAAACAGGAATGAAGGCTTCCACAGCCTCCTTTGCCTTAGCTTACAACCAAATACCCTCCATCATTGTGAGAATGAGAAACAACTATGTAAAAAATAGTCAAAATAAAGTTGCTACTGGGGCGATATGATCCAGCCTCTTTTTCAATCCTATTCCTATGGACCTCCCCCCACCAAATCTTTCCTGCAAATTTTAGAATTTCAATAGAACATGGCTTTCTCTAGCACCATCTTTGCTGTATCAGTGTTCTGATATGCTCAACAGTCCCTTGTGGAACACTATAAATTTTAAACATTTGACAAATTGAGCCTCTTTTACTAACATGTATGCTTCTATAAAGGAATTATAAATAATACATGCACTGTTTTCAACACAGACAAAGGTAAAATTCACATCAAACATGTATAAAGGCAACTCATGCACATTTACAGGAAGGTAGATAAGCAAAATCATAAACACTTTTCAGCTTCTATAGGAAAGAATTGAAATTATTAAAAAAGATTATGATGTTTGATACTAAAATCTAAACAAGAGTCAAAGATAAATTTATTATAAAATTTATTTCTTATAGTAGTGGTACAGCAATTAAAAACAGCTGAATAAAATACAAAAATATAAATTTGACAAGTCATCAATGACTGATAAAAAGTCCAAGTGTTTAACTATACCCTACAACCCCTTGCAATTTACGAACACTGGAAAATATATATAATGTATTGATGAATGCAAACTTAATGGAAAATCACTGTTTTCGGCAATATGCACCTGAAATACACAAAAAATATTACATTACAAACAAACATGATAATAATAGTAGTAATTAAGATAAATTTAATGAAACATTGTAAATGAAGTACCTAAGAGTTTCTAATAAAATTAATAATCTAAGGCATATTTGTTTCTAAAAATACTAATGGATACATTAAAGACCTTTTTTTTCTGCATAGATCTAATTGCATTGATCTAATCTAATTTTCTACATAGATCTAATTCTCTTATTTTTAAATAGATACACTAAAGATAATATATCAAGCAAATTTTATTTTGTTATATAATAATAAGATTAGCCATTCATTTGAAATATCACATTATATGCTGTTATCATGCACAATATTTACATTGAGAAAATCCCATAGTATATCCAAAAATAAAATCAACAAGATTAATGAGGTATTAGTTGAAATACTTTTTATTCCAGTATAACAAATATTAGATTTCATTAATAAAAATTTACTAAAATCAATCATGATTGGAATCACAAAAGACAGCAGAGCTGTTAACCTTAGAAAAAGAAGAAACGGGAAACTGGTCCAGAGTTTCAAGGAAGAAAAAGGGAGATTTTAAGGGAGACAACAAATAATTGAAGTGATTTATACAAATGAGGAAGAAAACATAGCTTAATGAAGTATTTTTGTTAAAATGGTCTAATACATATATATATCAATTTAATCCCTTCTCAGAAGCTCTCTTCAGAATTTTGGCGTAGAAGTTAGCAAGGGTATGTACTGATTTCTAAAAACTGTCAGAATACTTTATCAAAATTTCATATATACTTGTGCTAATATTAACAGATAAAAAATCATATTACTGGCACTAAATTCTCTTTGTAATTTTCTTTAATGTTGTTTTGCTGTCTCTAATGCATTTATTAAACTTTGAAACCTAAACTGATGTTAAAACAAATAAACTTTAAAAACTATATTAAATACACACAGTGGTTGAAACAGTTGTATGCAAATTTCAGGAGATATATTTCTTTCTTTTTCAGAAGAATGATATCAATCAAATCCACAATACAGGCAGAGTTCAGACAGCCTGGGATCCCAAGAGTTTGTTTGAAATTGTTCAATATGTTTAAAGCGACACAAAGACAACCTCCATGTCTCTTTAAACATATACTCCTTTTTTTTATATATATATACTGTAAAAGCACTTATTTTTGCAATGCTTTTATTTTTGCGATTTTCACAAGCCTGTTGTAATTGTGAAATTTTTTTTTTTTTTTTGCTTCAAATAATAATAAAAAATCAGAAATTTTTCAATTACCAAAGTTTAATGATTTATTGCACAGTTACAAACTCTTTCTTGACAACTTTCTTTCTCGCAACTTGACTTTTTTTCTTACAATTATTTCTTGAATAAAAAACAATAATACAACTAATAGGATGCAGCTCATTCACTTACAATATTTATACCAGCTCCATTAAAGTCATTCAAAATTATCTACTTTAGGTTATTTGTAGAGTGAAGGGGATGGGGGGAAGGCAAACTTTTCAGACAAAAGTTTCTTAAAATGCCTTATGCAAAAGGATTCTATATTAATGTACTTTCAGGATTTTTCAACTTTCGGTTCTGTTCATATAAAATTTACGAAACTTTCAGCTCATGAAATCACCAATATCTTCATTTTTGTGAAACTTACAGCTTGTGAAAATAAGTGCTTTTACAGTATAAAAATGGAAAAGGAAATAATATCTTAGCAGGCGCGCACACAGGATTTTTGCCTGGGGGGGGGGGTCCAACTTTTACAGTTTTTGGGGGGGATCAAACTTTTACAGTTTGGGGGGGGGGATCCAACTTTTAGGGATGTTCCAGATTGACAAAAATCAGTGATGAAAGAACTTGTTTTCATTAGATGGAATTCATCAAAACTCGTCCCATCCAGTGCCCTAAGAATACACTACGCAATACAATAGGAAGCAAAATAATAGTTGTACAGTTTTGAGAACAAGATGGTGTTTTATGTTCACTTTCAGTTCGTTTTTGAAAAGTTGAGGAAACCGAGAAAAAATTTCTTTTTTTATTTATTAAGAACTGAAACTATTGCTACCTTTTTTGGAATCATTTTATTTACTATAGATATAGGATAATAATCAAACGAAAAAAAAATCAAAGCCAATGGGGAGGGTCCAGACCCCCTCCTTATGTGTGCCACTGTATCTCAGTAATAAATTATGCCATAAAATCCTTTAAAAGCACTTGCAGAGGCTTGAGTCACCTTCATCACCAGTTTCTTAACTGTGCACTTGTCTCATTGCTTCTAAAATCGTGCTCCAGCTTTGCTTAATTTAGACACACGTCGTGTCATTTATTGCATTATCTATTTTCATTATTTGCGAGCCTCCATTTTTAGTGCCTCATCATGTTAATGAAATCTGTCAAAATTTCTATTTTGTGTAAGTTTATTTTTACTTCTATTTTGGGCTATTCTAAATAGGGCTGTATTAACTTATTGTATTTTATGTCATTTATATGCTCTTGTTTCCTTTCTTTTATTTTCCTTTTCATGACTCCTATGTAGCAACCTGGTTCTTTTGTATCGTCAAATGTTAAATTTATTTTAGATTTTCCAGCAGCAGCTTTTTCTATTTGATCTTTACCTTTCCAAGTGGGTTTAAAGATGTTTTTACTAGGTTTGATGGGGGAATTTTATTATCGCTTTTAGCTGCTTTATTTGATAGTTTTACTGCTGCTCCTTTGCCGTATGGTATGGCAATGGTAAATTTTAGTCTTGGTTTCTGTGTATTCTGTCTGTTACTGGGTTGGTGGATGAATGTAGCAGGTGCCATGACCCAATAAGGACCTGTTGGCCAGAGGTTGTGCATCCCTGATTTAAATTATGATTAAAATCACTGACTCCTGATAGAAACATCTTTAACCCGTAAGCAGGCGCACCTACTTTTGTATGGTATGCCATAAAATCCTTTAAAAGCACTTGCAGAGGCTTGAGTCACCTTCATCACCAGTTTCTTAACTGTGCACTTGTCTCATTGCTTCTAAAATCGTGCTCCAGCTTTGGTTAATTTAGACACACGTCGTGTCATTTATTGCATTATCTATTTTCATTATTTGCGAGCCTCCATTTTTAGTGCCTCATCATGTTAATGAAATCTGCCAAAATTTCTATTTTATGTAAGTTTATTTTTACTTCTATTTTGGGCTATTCTAAATAGGGCTGTATTAACTTATTGTATTTTATGTCATTTATATGCTCTTGTTTCCTTTCTTTTATTTTCCTTTTCATGACTCCTATGTAGCAACCTGGTTCTTTTGTATCTTCAAATGTTAAATTTATTTTAGATTTTCCAGCAGCAGCTTTTTCTATTTGATCTTTACCTTTCCAAGTAGGTTTAAAGATGTTTTTACTAGGTTTGATGGGGGAATTTTATTATCGCTTTTAGCTGCTTTATTTGATAGTTTTACTGCTGCTCCTTTGCCGTATGGTATGGCAATGGTAAATTTTAGTCTTGGTTTCTGTGTATTCTGTCTGTTACTGGGTTGGTGGATGAATGTAGCAGGTGCCATGACCCAATAAGGACCTGTTGGCCAGAGGTTGTGCATCCCTGATTTAAATTATGATTAAAATCACTGACTCCTGATAGAAACATCTTTAACCCATAAGCAGGCGCACCTACTTTTGTAACTTAAGAATTCGCGTGGGGTAAATCTTACCCCATTTTGTCTTCTTTATATTTTTAACTAAAAACGTTTGAAAAACAAATTTTTGGACTTAAAACGTAAAATACGTCAGTTATATTAGGATTCATGGAAGGAAATCGTGCTTTTCATACTTATTTAGAGATTTTCTAGCAGTTCCTTTAAATAACATGCTTTCTGAGAAGAAAATTTCATATGATATGCTTTATACCTAAAAACATAAATTACTTTATTAATATGATATTAATTTCACTTAATAGCCTTTTGTCAATACATACCAGTAGTGTAACGTCGATTTATATTTAATTTACATTTGTTGATATTTAGTTTACGTTAACAGAGTAATGAAACGTTGCTAGTCGCGTGGGAGTATTTAATTCCAAAGTGGAATTTTCTTCCCTTTCGGATAACAAAGAAACTATATTATTTCACCCAGCCCAACTAGACCTTAACCTTGAAAGGTAGAAGACGGAGCAAACTTGTTCTTAAAAAATTTCTCCCATTTTACGAAGAAAAAATGTCGCAGGGGTGAGATTTACCCCAGCGCGCCTGCTTACGGGTTAAATGAATCAGAAAAGATAAACATCAAATAGAAAAAGTAGAAACTGCTGGAATGTATAAAATAAATTTAATAACAATTGAAAATACAAAACAGCCTTGTTACTACATTAGAGTCATGAAAAAGAAATTGAAAGAAAAGAAATAAGAGCATATAAACGACATAAAATACAATAAACTGGGCAAAAACCTATCTAGAATAGCCCCAAATTGACTGGTAAAAATAACCTTCAATGAAATAGAAAAATTGGCAGATATCAAAAACCATGATTACATATTAAAAATGGAGGCTCTGCAAATAATGGAAATAGGTGATGCAATAAACAACACGACGCATGACTAAACTGACCAAAAATGGAGCACAATTTTAAAAGCAACAAGACAAGTGCATAGTGAATAAACTGGTGATGGAGGTGTCCCAAGCCTCCGAAAGTGCTTTTAAAGGATTTTATAGTATATTTTAACTTATTACTAACATGTACTTTTTCCTTTTTCTTTCATGTTTGCTTAACAGAAATCTAATAGCATAAAATAATTGTATTTATAAAACGATAATGCTATAAAAATACTCTTATATCACAAAACCGAAGTTACCATTTAAACAGAAGTTATTAAAATTGCTTTTACATATTTTTTAATAATAAAAAACATTATCAATCTTACATCACTACAATCCAGTCAACTTTTTTTCTCATGGGCAAGTTTCATTCAATAAAAAACTGAGATCACTTCCTGGCTCATAGCATACAGGATTTTGTCCTCTAAAATATAAAATTAAATAATTGAAAAGACATGAAATGTATTTTACGCATAGTAAAAATATAGTTTTTTTACATTATCTCTTTGAAAATAATTTAGACAGTTGAAATATATTCATTACTGCAAAACTTTTAGTAACAATGTTTCTCAGTTCAAAATCAAACTAGTCAGACACAATAATCCCTAAACTTTTCTAATCACATACAGATAAGACTATAATTATAAGTTGTTATAATGAGAAATACCCTCATGTATACAGGGTACCCCAACAAAAATTGACCTAGGCTTTTATTTCTTAAATACTGGTCACAGACAAATACACTAAATTACAAAGCTATGTAAAATAAAGGTACATAGTGCTAAAATAGTCCGCAACATGCAGTATCATTGAAATCCATACTTTTTTGCATGTTACACTAGCATCAACAGTCAAAACATCTTTTAAATAAAAAAAAAAAACTTTGGGTAAATTTAATGTGATGGATTCTCCTTTCACAAAATCTTGACTATTTATCTCAACACAAATTTTTTTTAAATCAAGAAATGAGAAAAATAACTCAAAACTCATTTCAAAATCGTATTTACAAATTTATAGTCATTATAATATGCTCATTAATACAGACAATACACACCACTTCAAACATAGGATACATTTTTCATCATCTTCCAAAATCCTCGAGACAACTTTCAATTTAACTAAGGATTAAACAGAGATTGACAGTGAAACATTCTTAATATATTTACAATGATTAATGCCATCAATTCCTTTATGCCCTTACACATAATGCTCCTCTATGAGTGATTTAACAAATGAAACAATTAAGTTAACATCACTTTTAAAAGTTTTATAAAGGAATTTCCCATTTTCTAAACTATAATTCCAAGAACGTATGATTTTAGATAACACAAGTAACTCTGAAAGAAGAATAATTTATACACAAAAGGAACATTTCAGCAGCTATTTTTGTATTTAAAGTAAGAAAATGGTAAATTACCATGTGTATCACATAATCCTTTACTGTCACTTAGATTCAACTTCATTTTAAAATACATTGAAAATATTTCTAAATTAGTGCCAAGATTAGTCATGTATCAAAAATATTCCAAGGTAAATTTCCAGGTTATAAAAATTTTAATTAAATTATGGGGGGTTTTTAGAGCAAGCTTGTAGTCTTCAAATTCTGCTGACATTTTGAAAATTCTGACACATACCATCATTGTGTCATGCAGATTCTGCCACCGAGCTCCAGACAAATAGATCAACAGCCACGCGAAAGACCAGAACCCTTGAACCTGCACAACTTCAGCCATCTCCCAATGTTCAGTGTCTGATCTACTTGCCCATTGGTTTGGCAAGAAATACATTGAATTGGAATAAACCAAAAATTTTATTAATTAGGATTCAAATGTATTTGATTTTGAAAATTCTGACACTATAAAATTCAATTTTATAATTCTCAATAGAATAAACCATGCAGGAAAGTTAGTAAAAATTAATAAAAAACTTTTATACAAATATTTTAATGTTGGGGTGCTGTAGTTCATCTTTCACATTAGAGGTTTAAAATGTTGTCTGTAATTCCCACTTTCTAACTCAATTCCCTGATATTACCAGAAATCAATTTGTTATAAGTAACCAGTGCTATTAGCCCATTGCGAGGATAAATGCAATGGGCACTAGTAGATGAAGTCAAACCAATACCCACCTAATTAAACTGTATAATCTGATAGTGGACTATTTTAGGGAACTTTTTATATGCTTTAATGACCAAGAAATAATGACTAAAAATATTGCATTTCCCTGAGAGTATGCCTTGATAACAGAATTCTATAATTTTCCATTTATCGTAATCTTTTGTTGTTTGTTTAACTAGTGCTAAATTAGCTCTTTGTGAGGATAAATACAAAGAACGCTAGGCACTCTATGGTTATAGGCACCAATCGAAAAATAAGATAATGTAGTGTTACATATTTTCAACAAAGATGAGCACAGTCAAGAAAGTAACATAGGTTATTTCTGCAGGTACAAATAAATTAATTTAAGCAATTCTGCTTCATGAACTATGAATCAAGAACATGAAAAAAGATAATAATTATAACAATAAAAGTCTTTTAACCAATATCTAGCATTTCTTCTTATTCCAGTTAGAGAACAGCATTAACCCGGCAGGACATTGAAACATAACATGAGAATGTACATGGGGTGTCAGCACACCCCAAACATATTAAATGGCATAAATACAAGAGAAATCTAAGATTCTACCAGTTAATCCAAATAATGATAATTAAGTGCTTTTTTAAGAAAATGATAGCTTAAATATTAAATTATTGTTAATAATTTTTAGTTTGATCACAAGCGGCATCTTCTGAAGAATCACATTCTTCCTCTGATTCAGAATGATTACTAAACATGTCTTCATTATTTGAATCTTATAATTCTTCTAGAGTCTCCTCATCTGAAGAAACCTCCTCTAACAAATTTTGAAGTCTTTTCATCTCTTGATCATATGTCAAAAGAGGAAAGGCCAAAACTGAACAATCGGCACAAGCCATGGTTTCAGACTAAAAAAATTCTAACATGAGAGTGCACAGGAGGTACAGAAAATGCATGCAAGAATAAGAGATGTGAATTTGTGGAAGGAAATTTAATACTAAGGATAATTTGGTGCAGTGATTTCTTCAATAGAACATTATAAATACCTAATTTTAGTGTTAACTAATAGAAATAGTAATAAAATTCATAGATAATTTTTTATTGTCATTATTAAACTAGATGTTATTTATAGTGTACTATGAAATTATTTCTTGATAATTTTATAAATATTTTCAGCAAAACTGTCAATAAAACAAACTAGGTAAATTATATTTAGAATGAAAATAAATACTTGCTTTTGAAATAATTTTGCAGATGTTAAACCAATTAATGTTGCCTGCTTATCTTCAACTAGCAAACCACTACCTTCTTTTATACCCTAGTATTTCAAAAATTATATTAAAGCATTATTAAGAAATAATGAAAAAACATTAACACTAATAGATTAAGTGACAAAGAAAATACTTATAAAACAATATACAGTTAAAATTATATTAATAAATGCAATCTTTAAAATCCATAAAGAAGTAACATACAGATACATAATGTACAGAGACAAGTTATGATTAAATCTCAATTCAGATAATAATTCAGATAACAATTTAAAGAGGGTTTTTTTCTTAATCTCACTCTTTTCATATGGAATTTAATTCCATCTGAAATCCATGTCAACAATTTTTCTAATTGGCATTCCAATATTTCAACTCTCTCATTAAGCTTTGAAACAAGAGTATATGTATTCGTTCAGCTGGCTAAAATGCTTTTTTTTTGTCAACGATATATCCTTTCTCATGAATAAAAGACACATCATAAAATTTTTTGTAGAGGGAGTATGTGAGGAAGAGTATATTGGCTACAAGGTCCTCCTGATTTCAAAATTAATGAGAATGGGCTAGAATACCTCACTTGCTTGTAAGATCTTGACCAAGTAAGATTGGTATAGTAGCTGGTCTTATCTCTACACATCCCACTATTATTGTAATACCAATAGATAGTAAAATTATTCATCAAAACTTCATTAGATCTTTCATCAAAATCTTTTATACAAACCAAAACAGGGGCACATTCAGGTTGTTCATGATATTCTTTAATTCTTTCTTCTCGAGTTTCCTGTAAAATATTTTTTAAATGATCATTTTAAAAATTCAATTAAAAAAGTCCATCATTTTCATTAACATTAATTTCGGATCATAGTAATTTAAAATCAGAAAGGTTTTGGTTCAAAATAATTACAATTGTAAACAGTTCTGACTTCATGCTGAACTAGAATTTCTGACTGACTGCAGTAAAATTATAAAAATGCAATGCAGCTTGTGAAAACTGCACTAATTTTTTAGCATAAAAAGAAATAAAATATACAAACCCCCATGTGTTTGCTGTTTGGATCAGGGTCAACGTAATGAGGATTTATGTTGAAAGGGACTAACTGGAGAGCACTAAAAGATGGAGGATAACATATAGGCATATCATTGGTAGTATTTATACTTCTTGTAGCAACATTAGTTCCAGCACTAGCACCCATATAAGGCACACCTTCCTAATAAAAGAATTTTTTTTAATTATCATTTTTACAAAGAAATACAACTGGCTTTTAGTTTCAAAACACTGTGCTAAACAATCCTCTCAATTTAAAGACTATAATTCACAGTCCCAACTCCTATTCCAAAAATAAATTTCCATTTAAGGATGATATTTCTGTTGAATGAAAAAAATATTCTTAAACATATTAGATAAAAAATAATATCTACAGCAGCGGAAGGTAACATATTTGGTTGTTTATCCTCCAAACATTCCTGAGCATATAAAAAAATGAATGTTCATTCTCCACTAGCTTATCACATAAACAAGTTGACGGCATTAGATCTAAAAATAATTACCAGTATGAAAGTTTAATGCACTAAGTATTTAACTATGCAATTATTTTTTAAATGGTTAAGGTTAATCAGGAAGTATCTTGAAAGCCATGCACATGGTGACATCACATTTTCACATATTCTGTTTTAGGACACTCTCCAGACAAAAAAAAATTTTGACATTTCTTGAAAGTTGTTACATATAGTGCCAATAGTACTAAATTATTTTACTTTATAACAGACAGTGATAGCAATATCATTAAGTCAAAATTAACTTCATATGCATATTTTAAGTAACAAAACTATGTATAAATTTAGTATGCCATCAAATAAAATAAGTCTTACATTCAGAACACGGTTACGAATGGGTTCAATTAGTTGATTTTCATACAAAGTTTTGAGTAGCAAAAATGTATTTCCACCACCTAAATTAAAAACAAATTAAATTAATCAATTCATTTAAGCATAATATTAAAATTACCTAAGTGCAAACACAATATCTTCAATTTAAAAGTTGATCACTATACTAATCAAACTACTCATACAAAAAAAAAAAAATCTATAATCTTTGATATCCTTTCATCATGGTAAATCTTTTAAGGTTGTCTTTCAGTTTGTTTGATGGAATTTTAAAAGACAGATTGAGTAAAAAAAAAAAAAAAAAAAATGTTTTGAGGGACATTATACACCTGTTTAGTCTCTCCATCTCTTAAATCAATTTGGTGTCCTAAAAAATGCATGGGATTTCAGTCTTTAATTTTCAGTGTTAAAACAAAGATATATTTGTTTATTTAATGTTTTTTATGGAAATAAGTTAATGGACTAAACCAATATAGAAAGTTAAAAAACTAAACTATTTTCATATATATGATAGCAACAACAACAAAAAAATGTTTTACCTACTAATAGTCCTTCACAATTATTCACAGCTGCTACTGGATCAGGCTTTTCATGAATGCCTTCTAGAGTGAAACCTTATACAAAATAAAAATCATACAGGTTATTTTTTTTCTTTTTCACAGTAAAACAATAATTAATTAGTTGACACTATAAGGTACTGCTTTTAGTTGTCATGAGTGCCTTTTTTTTTTTTTTTTTTTTTTTTTTTTTAATGTCATGAAATTCCACAATGCTGTGATATAGCTCTCAGTCAACATGCATTTTTGATATTTATATATATATATATATGAATTTTCCATTAAATCAAAAATAGGAAAATAATACATTAAGTCCCTTAATTAGGCACAACTTTAATGTAAACACAATTTTCAACCAGTATGATTACAAATCTGAAATTAAAATGTGTGCAAACTGTTAAATATAATCATATCCTATTCAAAATGTCATATTAAATGGTTCATGTATCATGTATATTCATGTGTGCTTTTTTCTCCTTCACTAGCAGTGCATTGTATGGCAGCACACAATTTGTCCTTAACAATTATAGACCCATTAGCCTACTTAATAATATTAGCAAACTAACTGAATGTTTTATCTCTCTAAAAATTAAAGAAAATATTTATGAAAACAATATCTTTATCCTAAAAACAATTTGGCTCCAGAGAAAATCTTCCAGTGTGCCTCTAGGTCTATCCTAGGTTAGCGCCCCTCTAGGTAGACTTGTAGAGCACATAACTACTGGGAAAGCTCAAAAAGAAATTACTACTGCAGTTTTCCTTGATTGGCTTGCTTTGAGATTTAGATGATTTTTCTTGCTTTTTTTAATGCACAGCACCATCCATGAGCAAAATTTGGAACTAACTATTTTATTTACCAAAACAAAACTTTTCATGGTAAAAAGCATTTTAGTGCAAACCACATTCTCATGTACTCCAATTACTTGATTTTAGGCTAAATTTTCAAAAATTTTTGCACCCCCTATAACTTGACTGTGCTTTTAAAATAGACACAGTATATGCTATTTCTGAAGTATTCTGGAATTTGTATTTTAAAGCATAGAATTTGATACTCATAAACAACACACAGGAAATGAAGGATACTTTTTAAAAAGTCAGAAAGTGGTGAAATAGCTCTTGGAAATCCATACACTTAAACTAATCATAAACAAACAACAGAATTTAATAAAAAGATGCATAAGATATTATGTACATTGAAAGAAAAAAAAAACTAAATTACCAATCTTCTCAAATGCTGGTTTAATTTTCTGTACATACCCATCATAGTCTCTAAGTGCATATGGAATAAAAAGAATCTTGCTGGCATGAGATCTATACAAAAATAAATTAAATAACAAATTAGAATCGTGATAATAAGGCAGGAAGTAAATAAATGAGCAATTATTTATTATTTAAAAAATTATTGGTGTTATTAGCATAACTTGATAGGGGCAAGACTCTCTATAAAAAGATTTTTAATTCCCCTAGAAAAGTTAAATTCTTTATTGTAAGAATACAGGATGGAGCCACTGAGGGTGTAGCTATATAGCATTCACATACAAGGGCTCACCCCAGGTTCCAGCTGTGGGGGTGGGGAAGACAACCATTCTTACTATAAATTCAATTAACAGTAAATTTTACTAGTATAAATATTTTGTGAAAATTTAAATTACACTACAAATTTTTAATCTTCTTTATAGTAAATTTTCTTTGGTATTTATTGTATTTTAGAGCTCACAAAATTAATATAATTTTTTAATATAAAATTTTTGAAATTTATTAGAAATTTAAAAATATTCTTATCATATACAACTTTCTGAATTATCGATACAAAAGGCAGATACATGGCTCAAATTAGCATTTTTGACTAGACTAAGAAGGTGTGGCAAGATTCCTTAAACCCCATACCCTCTGATATATGTCCATGGATGGAACCTTTTAAAGGCTGAAGTTCCTGCCCCTCTTTTCCCCAAGTACTATCCATACAGAAAATTCCACAAAGCTGTTCACCTGTCATTAATTAAGAAAATAAAATGTACATCCAACAAAAATGATAACGTTGCATTACATGTTTTACTTACTTCCCAAAAAACGATTTTATATGATCTGCACACCACTCGTAATAGCCCTGTCCATGTAGTTTGGAATTTGACAGCAACAGTAGTCGTCTTGGTGGCATCTAAAATATATGTAATTAGCTGAGTGCCTTGTTCTTTGCACGGGGGAACAAGAGCTTTTTTCTTTTTAAAAAAAATTTAAAAACACAAAAACGTTTGAGACATTTAGGGAAGTCAAAAGGTTCCTCAACTGAAAATTGCTTTGTATTTTGTTGCATGTTAATTGATCAAGTAGAGCACAAGTTATAAAGTTTAAAATTCTCTCTAAGCTAACGCAAATTCTTGGTCATTTCATGTCAGATATGGAAGATGTCCTCAAGGTAGCTGCATTTTTTGAAAACATATTTCAGACATTATACAGTAGAAGACCCAAAATCTGCACAGCTTGGTTCCAGACCTTGTGCAGATTTTAGAATTTTGCGGATTTTGGGTCATAATAGGAAATTTATTCTATTTCCACCCCCCTCAGAAAATAATAGAAAAAAAAAATACAATATAGATCAAGGGAAATAAATCATGTTACTTATATTTAGAATCATGATATAAAAATACAGAGGATTAATGCAATATACAAAATTATGAGATTATAGTACAACTTATTTAAACATGTATATTCAATAGTTTAGGACTTTGGGATGTTCTAATTATATATTTTACTTTTTTTCATTATTTTCTGTTCATAACACAGCTTTGTTGCTCTACAAATCTGAGATATTTCTTTCTTACAGCCTAACCTTCATTAAATGTTAATTTATCAATTTTTTGATCATCCTCACTTGTTACTGTGTCAGAGTCTGCGTCATGTGATCATAATTCAGTGTCAATTATGTCAATGTCAGTCATTTGAAAGTTATCAATGTTAAGATTAGATCTCACAGACTCCTAAAAAAAAATTTTCATGTGGGAATAGCTTATTTAGTTTTACTTTGTGGTTATATGGTAGTTTTCTGAACTTGCAGTAGGCAGGGCAGATTTCATTGTTTACATTGAACAGACAGTGCGGATTTTAGAGCCTTGCGGATTTCGGGTCGGCGGATTTTGGGTCTTCTACTGTATAGATCACTAAACTTGGAGACATTTGGCACGATTTTGAAGAAAGTACGTGACCATTATTAGACCATTAGCAAATTATATAGTAGGATGAAACAAATTAAAAATATTACAACTGCTTACTTTAACATTAAAATTTTAAACAAAGTTGAAATCTTCCATAAAATAATCTATGTACTGTTGTGGCATTGTAGGAATGAGACCTACAGTGTGAAAGGAGATGACGACGACAGGTTGGGAACATTAGTCACTATGGAAGAATAGGACACAAAAAGCAGAAAGTTAAAATTTACGAGATAAATTTATGACCAGGATCGTAAAAATTATGCCTGGGAAAATTTACAAAAACATTTAATCCACAGCCAGGGAGGAGGACAAAACAAGCGGGATAACAGAAAATGGGGGAAGTGAAAAAGGGGCCAAGACTTCCCAGACAGTAGACCAATGGACAGTAAGACAGACGTTTTGCTCGACTGGTAAAAAGAAAGGTATAACCTTTCCTTCCGATGACAGCAGAGAACTCGGAGACGTTTTATGGAACGAGTTTTTTCTTTGAGTTAGCAAGAACCCAAGAATGTGGTGCGAAGTAGCCAGCGATGACTGTGCATTGAATGGATAGGCTGGATAAACTTTGAAGAGTGGCACACCCCCCTGATGATATCTATGAGATGCCTGTATGATAATGGAGCCTTTCCTCAACACTTTGGCAGGAATAGATTCCAAATAAGCGGTAATTGAAACAATTGATGGAATGATGATAGATAAGTCCATAGCACTAGAGGAGTGCATCGTGCCCTATATCAACCTGTGATGAGGTACTGTGCTTTTATCTGAGTTCCCTTTCTTTCTTTTAAAAAAGGTAACATACTCAATCCACCTGACATCTAGCCTTTCTCAAGTAATTTATTAATAAATGTTAAGTTTAGCTTTGTCCTCAAAAAGTAGGTATTGATTGAAATTGTATATAATTACCCTAGAAAGAATTTTTCAAAGATTTAATAAAAATTGATTGGATAAAAGAATGAAAATTTTCAGATATTTTAGTTAAGTATGTGGTTTTGATATAGTCAAAAACACCAAATTGGAGGATTATGTTCCAAGATAGGTGCATCTCAGAAATTGTGGAAACACATGTTAAATAAATAAAAACATGAATATATAGTTAGCAGGCTAGCAGTTAATAGCAGGGAAATTGGGGGTTCTATTTCATGGCCTTTCTCCCATTGTTTCACAAAAGGCACCTTCTTGCTCCCACATAATTAAGCTTCATCTTACTTTAATACCTTATATCATTTAATGTAACATGAATGCATATATTAAAAAACTATGAGCTATTCTTTATGTAAAAAACTTAACAAGTTTAATTTCAGATTTATTTAACTGATCAACACTAACTCTTAAACTCAGTAGCATAACAGCTCAAATGTGGACACAAGGCCTACACTTCCCAGCCACACCTGCACAAACATGGGCTCTGGAAGTATATACTCCATGGCAAAGCTGTACAATGCATGCTAGCCATTACACCACTGGGCTTCAAGAGGGTCACACTGTAAATTATTCCGAAATAATATGAAAACCAAGGACATACCCAGAAAAAAATAATTTCTGAATGACCAATGTATGTAAATGACATCTACAAGACTTAAATTAACATTTCCATGCACTGAAAATAGTATGCTAAATTTTATGAAAAATAAAACAAATTTCATAGATGGGGGCCCCCAAATTCATCAATGCCCGGGCCCCTGTAGGTCATAATCAGGCTCTACACTAAGTATGATAATCTTTCATAGCATGTTCTATATTGAACAAATGTCTTAACCCTTTTTGTGGTAAAAAAAAAAAACTATCTCTCAGAGTTAAAAATGCGTAACATTTAAGAAGTAATTAATGTATTGAAAGAGCATTATATTACACAAATCCAGAGTCTCTAATAAATTTTCAGGCTTAGATGCTTTTCCTGTATTCCTCCACTTTTCACACCATAGTAAAAACTCTGCTTTTATTGTCATGATGGAATATTCATTTTCATAATAAATCGAGAAATTCTCCAACAGACTTGATTTTTCAGCATCACAATTTGCCAATATTGAGATTCAAGGACATAGTCAGAACCCTATGAACTAAAGCTTAAAATTTCCATTTTTGGTAAGTAGCCACTGGACGGTAGCCTCACAAACTTCAATGGCCATTTCTTTCAGAAAAGTTTTATGACAAAAATGTTGTAAATAGGTAAAAATTGCAGGGAGTGAAAAACGGGTTAATTAATAAATTAAAAACAAAATTTAACTAACAATATAATTACACTAAAGCATGCAATTAAATTTATAACAATAATGTAAATAAAACGGTCAAAAATATGATCACGTAATACTTAAAGGATCTCTGGGATGATGATAGATGAAAAGAAAACAGTTTTAAATGAACAGCCATCTTGGGGAAACTGCCCTCTTCTAGTCAAATTGCCTGGCTATAAGCTAGCCCAAATTACACAGCACTAAATACAATAGTTCTTAAGGAAAATAAATTAAAATTTCAGGTCTTTCTAATTTCAATTTCTCTTTAAAATTTCAATTCTTTTATCCAATCAATTTTTTATTAAATCTTATTGAAAAATTCTTTCTGGGATAATTATATACAATTTCAATCAATACCTAATTTTTGAGGACAAAGCTAAACATAACATTTATTAATCAATTACTTGAGAAAGGCTAGATGTTGGGTGGATCAAACAAAAGGTAAACAAAACTATATCATGTCAGTTATCGCACAAGAAAAAAATAAGTCTAAAAAAACCAGGCAATAACTGTGAAGACAAAAAACAATTTTTGGACACAAACAAGTTTCAAAAGTTACACCAAATGCAATTTTGTACACTTTGAGTCCTAAGAAAAATTAGTTTCTTTTTTTTTAATATTTTAGAAGCAAATATTACAGCAGACACTACTGGAACTACTTATGTATATATATATGTACGAGTCACTCAGGGTAGGGAATTTTAAATGCAATATGCAGTACAAGTATCCAAATAAAACTTTTAAGGCAATAATTTTTTTTGTTTTTACCATAAATACTTTAAAATAAAAATGTTTTAGAGATTACTGGTGAATACAGATTCAAGTAATAAATTGATGGGGTTACTTTGATCAAGTTATGTTCAAGATTAGCAACATTTTTTATGGTTTTTAAAACAATTTTTCGTACGCAACAACTGAGTTTAAACCTATATTTTTAATTCAAATATCACTCTCTTAACTAATACTTGACTATAAAGACTTCAATCAAATAAACTTAAACATTAGCCAAAAAAATTTTAAGAATCATATTGCAAAATCATAGATAGTTGCTTATGAGTTCGGCTGTTTGATTTATCTTCCACGTAAGTGCCGAGGAATTTTTGAAAATTTAGACTTAAGACCAATTATTGATCCCTATGATTCACAAATAATGATTTCATTTAGAGACTGATAAGGTGGGCGCATAATTGTCAAGAATAGTTGATTGAAAATTACAGAAATTTGTAAGCCTCTAATAAGCTCTGAATTATTTTAGTGAAATGGTAACTAAACACATCCTTATACATTTCATTATAGTATATTTGTGGGGGAAAAAATTACTCAATTTTTACTTACGGTTTCCATGAGCAGGCGTGAATTTAAAATGTTTGTTTACCTTTTTTCAGGCTGAGTTGAGATGTTCCTTAGCTATTTAACGACGGAGGTTTGATTCCTGTCAACCCCGATGTCAGTGTTTGTCCAAATATTGTGCTGTAAAATGATACTTTGAAATAGTAGCCTTAGCTGAAACTGCTCTATGGATATGATTTTGTATTTAGGAACAGCCAAGATGAATGTCAAAAGAACCTTGGATCTCCATTCGAGCTCCATGAAACACAAACTCGCTGAAGCGCAAACCTGAACCTCAACGAAACAACCAACCAACACAGACTGCTTTGTGCGCTTTGTGAATGTTTTGTAAGCGTGTAAAGGTTATTATCGATGGAGTATCCTAAGAGAAAAAAGCCTTTTTATCATAGGGCACGAAGAGTTCCACTTATATATCGTTATCCTCAAACCTTCTTTTACGGTTCTATAATAATATCAGGGTTAATGCTATTTAGTAGAGCAATTTACGATGCGATTTTTGTGACTCCTAAGATTGACCCGTACTCTCTTGGTAAATTATTTATATTAACACGCTTTTATTAGCTTCACCTGTATGTATGTTTGTAACCGACTCCTTTAGACTCGATTTTGACCCACTTTAAACAGCCAGATTTAATTCAAACTTTGTACATTCATCAAGAGCCGGTGACAATACAATAATCTTGTAAGATTATCCTGATCAGGATCGCCAGGATTAAATAATTTCCTCATTTCTTATCCTGATTGAAAGTAGAACACTTCCAAACATTACAATCTTAAGAAAACCCTTTCTTACTGTGCCAGTAATTGTATAGTGGTTAGTACATTGCGTTGTGGCCGCAATAACCCAGGTTCGAATCCTGGTCACGACAATATTTTTTTTTTTTTTACAAAATATCGTCATCCATCACATTATGGAAGTGTTGAGTACAAGAACATGCTAAGGCCATTCTTTTTGGCACGCTTTTATTTGTTGATTAGAGACCTATTTTTCCTCTTGTGAGAAAGGTAGCATTTAACTGCAGGTTGATTTTTGGTGTACAGCAGGGGCGTAGCCGGAGGGGGGAGGGGCTCAGGGGGCTTCTCCCATCGCCGAAATGGAGCCCTTTACTTAGCTTACAATTTGATATTTAGTTTACAATTGAACTTTAGCTTTAAATTTGATACCCAGCCCACCAATAAAATCCTGGCTACGCCACTGGTGCACAGTGAAAATAAATTATCTCTTTGTACTTTCCAACTTAGTGCTCCTTTGTGTCTTATGAGAGATATCGAAAATTAAAAATAAATTTTAAATACATACAGTTAAAAAGAACTAAAAAACATGCTTTTATAGCAAATCAAATTAAAAAGTGAAAAATATATAGTTTAAAAAACCAAAAAACATGCTTTAACGATAAATTGAACTAACTAAAAGGCGAAAAATAATTCTTAATATAGAAATAAATTAATGAACGAAAACTAATATTATTGTGAAAAAAGTGTGGGGTGCTCCATATATCAGTTCTTGAGAATATTCGATTGGTACGATTAGTACAAAAATGATACAAAAAATATAGCACAAAGCACCCCATGCTTTTTTCACAATAATATTAGTTTTCGTTCATTAATTTATTTCTATATTAAGAATTATTTTTTGCCTTTTAGTTAGTTCAATTTATCGCTAAAGCGTGTTTTTTGGTTTTTTAATTTTCCTAACAATATTCTTATCTCGTAGTTTATGATAAGTGTTCAGTTAGCTCTTCTGTATTATTTTTTATTCTAGAGCGCATCGCCCGATCGGGAATTATAAAAAAATTACAGTATAAAATCATTTCTTTTCCTAATAGTTAGATTGTCTTAAAACTGTTGCTATCTTTCATGGGGTTGCTCTTAAACAGTATGATATGATCATTGGATTAAAAAGTGATAAAGTTGATATTAATAACATAATAATAAAACAAAAATTGGCTCCATTTTGTGGCTTAGGCCCTTAAGGCACACACAGTACACACTTAAGAGCAAGAATCTGAGACAAGGGCAGATTAAAGGAGGGGGTGGCCGCCCCCCACCCCACCCCCGAGAAAAAAGAAATTAATGTAAAAGATCCGATTTTACTTCCATAAAATGCATGCATATGTCAATCTTCTAACTAACCGCTCCCACCGACAAACAAACAAGAAGGCAAATTTTAATACATAAAAATGTGTAACTGAATTTAAATAATAAAAGTGTGTTATTTTACTATAAGCACAACATACTACCTCATTTTCTTGAGTTGTAGCATATAGAAGCTCATCATCTCTTACTGCATCAAGATTTTTAGATTTTCATTTAAGCCTACTAAAATAAGACACCATTTGTTCTTGAGTCAAATATTCTTCAGGGAAAAATTGTTTCTTACCATCTACTACAAGACTTCCCATTATTTTTACAACACTGCACAGTCAATTTATTGTCTGTTTTACATCCTTTATAAAAGCAGTCTTGCAAGAACTGTTTTTGGTTTTCACTTAAACATGTGACTTTTCTTTTAGGTTTTAGTGCCCATCCCTTGTCCCTTTTCTGATGTAAGATTTGAAAACATTTTATATTGTTCAAGATGCAGAAGTAGTCTCATAAAGAATTATTTTGATAGTTTGTCTTCTTTGTCAAACTTTCCATTCTCTTTGCAAAGGTGTTTTAGCTCTGTGCATCACTGAAAGTAACTTAGGAGTTGCACCTATGTACTCTTTTTTTTTTTTTTTTTTTTCCTGTATGTAATGATAATTTATCAGCAGTTTCCCATGGAGAGAGATGTACAGTTGTGTTCAGAGCAAAACATAAAGTTGACAAACTTTCGACTAAGAGTTGTTGATTTCTGATTTGAATCTTTGTCTGACTTTTGTTTTGAGCTGAATGGCCATATTACTTCAATGTTGCAGTTAAAATTTAAGTTAATATATGGAACTTTCTTTCCTGTACCACACACACACATACCAATTTCAAAATATTTCCAAAATATCATTTCATTGTCTTCAAATTTGACAGAATATCTTGTATTTTAACATTTCCTATAGTACATTCTTCTTTAATAATTTCAATAGTTGAAAACTTGGCATTTTTCATACGTCCTTTAAAAATGAGAGCATCATACACATCTTTCGCTGATATAACATCATATCCCTCACATAAATAAGTCCTAATAAACATTTTGGCAACAGCGCTTTCTCTGTCAGCTTGATCCGTGCCTCTTTGAGGTTCATTGTAGTCATTCCTAAGTATTTTTATCCCTATCTGGTTGGCCATAAGATATTGACGTTCATAGCATAACAACCTGCATATGCAGTTTTTACATAGTTTTTTTCTGTGAGGGAAATCCAGTTTAAACTGCTCTAATATATGTCTTGACATACATAGAATGGATGATGCATCTTGATCACTAGTTTCAAGATTTGTGAAGTAAGTTGCTTTTTCATCTATGTCATTGACCTGAGTTATAAACACGTCAACATGAATTGATATGTGCCTTTTTCCTAAATAATCCTGTTATTTGCATGATAGTATTCAGGTAAATTTTTTTGTAATCAGTCTTGAATCCAGAAAGCTTGTTTCCTCATCTGCTTATTCCAATGCTGCAATTTTTGCCTTTTCCATTTGAACCCCTCTCATAATATGTCTCAATGTCTCATAAATTTGATAACGTGTTTGCTTGCAATATTAGTCGTAGTTGATTTCATCTTTAAGAACACATTGTTTCATGTCCTTTACTCTGCTTGCAATTTCACCTGGATGTGACAAAAATGAATGGCATTGGACCTGGTGTACATGATTACAAACAACTTGGAAGTTTTCATCAACTGATGAACTTAAAGAAAATTGAGCACAGTGACTAGCACAAATACTGCTTGTTTTACAGTGGAATTTGTATGTTGTTTTCAGGTACCTTTTCCCCAAATCTAAGCTCTCTATGAGACATTTTTGTTCTGTTTTCAAAAGGTCAAGCTTTCTCACTATTTCACAAAGAATTGAAAATCCATTCAGTCCATCTGCTGTGGTGTTATCTAAGCCACTCAGAAATTTATGGTTGTTTGGATTAAAAGAATTAAGTAAGAGAATCAATGAAGAAGTACATAAACTTTCAAACTCAATAATCTTGCAAAATTCTATATAAGCAGATATTACAGTCAAACCTTGTTATAAGGTCACCCGTGGGGACCGTAGAAAAGTGACCTTATAAGCAGGATGACCATATATGTGAATCAAGTAAACAGCCATCTATTTTAACTCACATACATGCTTTTGCAAGTAATATTACTATTAGAGTGTATTATCTATAAATTATATCGTATTATATATAAATATAAAAGGAAAATCAGAATTCTACATTATTAGATTAATATTTTTTATTTAATTGTTGATGCAGTAATTAGATACAAAACAAGAAAATAATAATTGATGCATTATTATGTATTTACAGAAGCTAGAAACACAATTCAGCATTTAAAATATGCATTTATATAGGATTGCCTTTCCTTCACCTTAGATGTTTCTACTTTTTCAAGATCACTAATAGTTTTTAAATGTTCCTCTGACGCCTCAGATTGCATAAAAAAAAAAAAAAAACCTAACAGTATTCAACAAAAATGCAGAGAGAAAACAAGTGAAACAAACTTGGAACTTATTCCAGGGATGAGTGTGACACATGCTATGCCCCTGACATTTTTTCCTTTCTAAACAGTGGATAGTGCAAGGTACAATCTTCTTTTCAAACAAATAAGTGGCTTATTCAGTAGTAACCGTGAGGGGGGGGGGGGGTGAGGTTAATTCCTTTTGTAACCCTGAAAACTGTCCCTTTTTTTATCAACACAATGAAGAAAGGTTAGATTGCTTATCTCTTACTGAAAGATAGCTTTGTCAATTTTCAGAAACATTTCCCACAATAATCCAAGTGACCATATAAACAGGTATAGCAATGATGCCATGACCATATAAGCAATAATAAAATATATAGAATTCCTATTCAGTCAGTTGGTACTTTTCAAAAGTGACCTTATAAGCAGGTGACCATATAACGAGGTTTTTCTGTACATGATTTTTCAATGCTGTCAGTAACTGCATGTGGAGTAATATGTTTTAACCCTCAATCATATTTCAAGGTCGTGGTCCCATAAGCAACATCTTGCAGAGTATCTGTTGTGAATAAAAAATCCAAAAAGTGATCCACTCTGTTCATGTCTAAATGATTTCCTGTAATTTTGTTTTCAGGAGTTAAATGGCCAGGACCAAATTGCCTTGCTCTCCTTATCATTCTCTGTGAGCATTCAAACTTCTCTACTAATTCTTATTTTCTATATTCCTGAGGATCCAATAGAGATAATAAAGCTAGCTTCATTTGCAGAGATGGAGTGCTTTTATAAGCTGATGCAACCTCTTCCAGACATTGTTCTTCAGTCTCTGAATCATCGCAGCTGCTACTGTCAGATACAACTTTTTCAAACGCACATTCTTGTTCTGCAGCCATTTTCTTTGTTAATGTCATTTATTTATTTATTTTATTTTATTTTTTCATTCAGAATACTTTCATTTCATATATAGTGCTTGCTGAAACTTCTTAAATCAGAGACTTCAATTGAAATTTAATTGGACTTTTACACCTTCTACTGATGACTTATGAATGAATTGATCTCCATCTTATCCATTTCCACTAATAGAGAATTCAGAACTTCAAAAGCTGGATCACCGGAAGTGTTTTCTATTTCGATATCACTACCCTCAATTAAGTCAGAAAGTTATCTCTTTGTTTTGAAAAACAGTTCCTCCAATTGGGAAATTAAAAGATGAATTGTGCCAGCATATTAATTCATTTGTAGCCCAAACTTGCAGATCTAAGGCCTTTTTATTGTTTCCCTTATGATTAGTATGCATATACAAACAGCTGGAACATGGCAATATATTCCAAAATTTCTTTTGATAAAACTTTGTCACTTCTACTAGAGATTAATTCTTTTTCAGCCACAATTCTATCGGGTGCTGTCACAAGTATCCTTTCCAGATAGCTGCTCACATCAGCATCCAAATCCGATTCTGAATACAAACCATCTTTTCTGCTTTTGCTATGCTTTCCACAGTTTAATAGCTCTTTATAAAAAAAAAAGCAATCTTTGTAAGGACTAAGGATCTGAATTCAGTTCTTCCATTTTGTATAAAACAGTTTTTTTTTAACCAAGAATATAAACAAATATAAAAGAAAAAAAACTTTCCTAATTCTTTTTGGAATTTAAGAACATTTTGAAATCTTGATTTCATACAGATTTTTTTTCTGGCATTTTAGAACAATTTTATCACTTCTGAGCAGTAATAAACCAAAGGAAGAGTTTAAACCTTTTTTCAGAATTGTGATGCTTTGTTTTGTAATATTTTAGGTTATTGGAACTATAGTTGTAAATTAGAAATATTTTATGAACAATAATTTTTTAGAGATACTTTAACTGAACTGTAACTGAAATTCAATTGCAAATTTAAAATATATTTTATGATGATTTTAAGCTATACTTTACAAAACTAATCAAATTGATTATTAGATTTAAAAGGAATTAAAAAATACAGCTTTTAACCATAATGAAATATACCTTAAAATCCCGATTATAAGCCCCCACCCCATTTGTTTGAAAAGAAGGCAAAATACATTCCCAGCGACAGACACTGCTACGAATTGAGATGTCACCTCAAACAACAGATGTGACATCGTCGTCAGGAGGTGGTGGGGGGCAGCAATTATAAGGCCTTCTCCCCGATTATAACACCTCCACTGCCAAAGGGAGGGGGAGGGCTTATAATCGGGATTTTACGATAATTAACGATAGTATTTTTTCTTAGAGCTTTAACTGTTGTGAAAGTTTAAGGTGACATGATGAAGGGGGGGGGGTGGTAATTTAACAGATATAATATACATGTCTGTAGTCCAAAAACATAATAAAAACAAACTTAAAAAGCTAAAAATACAGTAGTTCATACAAGTTGTTTTGAGAAGTAAAGTAGTCACATAAGAGCATGTTAAAAAAAAAAAAAAGTTTTAATTTTTTTTAAGCAATTTTCCTCAGGATGTTTATTTTAAAAAAAATAACAAGTAAAAGAGTGTAACACTGACATGAAGGTTTTTTCAATAAACCTCTGCCGCAATAATTTATGGCACTTGAAATATCAGCCAAAAACGGCATTTTTCAAATATCGGTCTTCTATAACCAAAAGTGCATTCAACTTGCCTCAACTATAGATACATTTTCTAAAAGTGCTAATGTTTGTCTTTCAAAGGACACTTTTTTTGCTATGGCAACTTGAAGGTGCAAGCTATGGTTAAGGCTTATATATGGCCCAAAAAAATGTTGAAAATGCATTTTTTGTGACCTTTGTTGACCTTGTAGCAATAACTTGCCACAAATTTCTCATGTACTTCATAAAGTTCAACCCTCTAACATTCTAGATATTAAAAAAATTTGGTGCCAAATTGTTTCCGCTAAGTTTTTAACCATAGTATTTTCGATGTCTGAAAAAAAGGCTCACTTTTTTGTGCTGCGCGGTCCTTTTGGGGGAAGCCATAAAAAATGAACAACTTTGGAACAAAATATTCTGAATTTGATACTTTAATAAGATAAATAACAACTGGTAATTTTTTGGTGAAAATCTGAGATGGCACATATCACCCCTTAATGTTAGGTGCGCCATTTTTGCAGATTAAGTATTTTGGTCCAGAGTATTTCTCACCCATGGAGTTAGAATCTGAAAGGAGTAAATATGCCATAAATAAATGCGATCTTAGTTTCGTTCTCAGACTACCATCCTAGCATTGCTGTTGCCATATAGTGGTATTACAAAAAATTATTTCCTAACACATTTTCAATATACAATTTTGATTTCCTGACGATAAATTATTCAACAGTGGGGGGGGGAAATGTACTACTTTTTTAGATTTTGTATTTATCGAGATAATTCAAACATAAAATGTTTTTACCCTTTATAAGAAATTCCCTAGCTAAAAAATATTTTTTCATTAAAACGGGCAAGTCAAATAATGTAAACATAATGAAAATTGTTATTTTTAAATATTTTTTTCAAAGGTTTACATGTATGCTACCATGATTTTAAAGCATCTCTTCTGAACACAGGGATTTCACTGATGTATGATAAAAGTGGGTCACGAAGGCCAATTATCTTAAGAAATATGGGTTTTAGCATATGCAGAACCCATTTTGTGCATATTTTCTGCATCACAGTCAACAAAATTTGTGTAAATTACTTTAAAATCTAAGTAAACGCAAACCCTAAAACATTATAAATGAAGCTTTTTTTTTTCTTTTTTTTTTTGTATCTAGTGAAAAAGCATATTATTTTCTTACATATAAAATGAAAATTAATAATTTTTCTCCATGTTAAATATTATTAAAATAGTGGAAAAACTTATTCGTAAAAAGTTCTGTGTTGACCTTATCCATGTTGCATCTGAAATATTTTTCATTCATTAATGCTGGCATTTGGCATTTATGGACTCAAACTGCTACTATTATCAATTAAAGGTACAATTAATGGTTTTATGACTGCATAATCATATTTTGAAACTTTTTCATAAGAAAATAACATTTGAAAGATGCTACCATGGGCAGTAGAGGGTTAAACATTAATTTTTAAGCTCACCCCCCCCCCCAAAAAAATGGGTGGTGGGGGTGTATTTTATATATGCACTTTAACAAATGCAATTTTAAGTTTTATTTGTTTGTTAAAGTGGTTCTTTATCTATTTTTTTATAGTATGCTAGCTGAAGTACCCGTTCTTCGCACGGGAATGAATGGCCTTTTTGATATTACGATTTGTGGTGATTACTATTCATTGTAATAAACAGGTATAGCAAAAGAGATATCGCGTTATATTATGTCCAATAATCATGCATACGGAATTTCAAGGCAATCGTTTGTACGGTGCAGAAGTCCATGCGGCGTAGCACAATCTAGTGGCGAATTTTAGCAAAACGGATATGGCAAAAATATTCTTCACATTCAGATATCGATGTATGCGAATTTTCATGACGATCGGCTGGACAGTCCTTAAGCTCATGTATTGACGCGACATCTAGTGGCAAGTTATAGGAAAATTGATAGCACCAAACTCTTCCCCGTGTTCAAATATCTATGTATACCTATTTTCATAGCGATCATTTGCACAGTCAAGAAGTGATACACTGCAGGGCCATCTAGTGGTTAATTAAAGTAATGATTTGCTACAGCGCCGTCAAGTAGCGAGTTATAGCAAAATTGATAACTCCAAAATATTCTCATTGTTCAAATAGCTATGTATACTGATTTTCATAGCGACCGTTTGAATGGTCAAGAATTTGGCCTGCTGCAGCATCATCTAGTGGCGATTTAAAATAATAATGCATTGCAGTGTCATCTAGTGGTGAGTAACATCAAAAGGAACGCAGTTAGAATATATTCTTCGTGCTCAAGTGTGTAAGTATAAAAATTTTTATGCCGATCGGTCGAACGGTATCGAAGTTGATGCATTGCAGCGCCATTTAGCAGCAAGTTACAGCAGCAAAATGGATAGTGAAAAATATTCTCCGTTTTCTAATATTCGCGTGTACCAAATTGCATCGAAATTGGTTGGACGATATTCGCATAGCAAACGGCTAAATGGAATAGAATTCGACATTGTGCTGCGGCATCAAGTGGCAAGTTAGAGGAAAACGGATAGCATAAAAACCTTCTTCATGATAAAAGACTTAGGTGAACCAAATTTCATGGTGATTGGTCAAACGGGGCTGGAGTTTTTCAACCTCATACACACGTACCAACATTTTTATCTATAACCAGTGTCATTATATATACCAGTCTCAAATAAAATCCAGTTTCAAATGTAAGCCTCGCCAAAGTGCCAACATACACCATTTTGCAAGAGTTTTTTCAGGGAATCATTCGAAGCATTGACTTAGCAGCAATCAATATGGGAAATGCTTCGACTGCCAAAAAGTAAAGCACGCATTTATTTGAAAAGTGGAATCCCTTAATACAGCCGCATTTTTTAAAATTATCAACTATAACGTGTTTTATGCATCGTTACTTCGATCAGTGATGTCGCTAGACTTTGGAAGAGACGGGTCCTTTTTTCCAAAAAGTGGGTCCTTATCGATATAAAAGCATTTGGTTAATTTCACGACTGATGTTATCATGTCTCACCCATTTTGGTGTGCTGACGCGTATGAATATCTTATTTATAAATAACCTAAAACTTATATTTCAAAAAATAAATAAATAAAATGAATTATAATTAATCAAGAAAAATTTGTTGTGACATGCATGTCATTTACTTTGCCTTCACGGCAAAGCCTTCCTGATGATGCCCTGAAACCTAATAATTGATAAATCCTAATAATAAAATCCCCTTTTGTATGTACAGTAAAAACCGGGAGAAAGGCTGCATTGGTAGAAATGTTTAAGAAAGTAAAATGTACTCGCAGAAAAACCGCAACATCTTAAATTATTAAAACTACAATTAAATACCGTTCCTCTATCTTATATTAATTTAAAAAAATAATTACTATGTATTAATAAATTTATCACAAGGAAAATCGGAATATATTTGAGGAAGGAAAGGATATACAACAGTAAAATATGGACACCCCCCCCCCTTTCTCTTCTAGATTGTTTAAAATATTTACCGCTTCTATAGCTTATAGATTTCATTTCTAAATAATAATTGTCAGATTTAATATAAAACAAATCATTGTTTACATTTACACAAGCGAATATTAAAAATAAATAATGAAAAAACTTTATTCAATTCCGACAGTCCACCATCTCTAACGGAACAACCTCTAACATGAAAACGGAAGTTTGGGGGAGGGAGAAAGGAGAAGAACGTCAAAGTAATCCCCCTTTTTCTTCAGCTTAACCACGTGTGCGCACAGCACGATATATATATCCCGGGTAAAAGCAGAGTATAGGGGAAAACTCGCAATGCATCATGGGAGAGCGAACACTCCTATGCCTCCTTTCGACTAGGGATCTTTCTACCCTGCATTTTTTCCCCCATGTAGGGGAAGCGTTACTCCGCATTTGTGTGCATGTAAACGGCCCCACAAAGCCGTTCACGGTGTCAATCTCCCCGAGTACAACACGAGCAGTTTGTGTTTTACTCAAAATTGGCACCCAAATTTTACCAAAATTTTGCATAATGGAAATTACACGTCCTGGGGGACGCGTTCTAACTTTTCTTTTGCGTCCCATCATCGATTTTTTGCGTATTTGACACGTTATAGCGTGTAAGCGGCATCACTGATGTACTAAATGAGAAGATTTCAATTTTCTGAAATTTGGCACAATTCCCCCAACTTAAATCAATGTACTCAATTGGCAAGAATTCTGAAGATAGATAGCTTGAAATCCCTTAATAACTGCATTATTTCTTCACGGATCATTAAAATTTAACGCTATATTCTAATAAAACCTTTGCACTTGTTTTCAAAAATCTTTTTTCTTAAGCTCTCAATAAATTGCGCCGAGCCGAAAACTGTGCAAACCGCTAGAACTCACTTTCTGGGCATTTGAGCCATTTTATTTTTTCGCCAAACTAAAAAATTTTACATATTAGCCTCGGAAATCTTCAATTTTTATTGTTTTGCGTATAAAACATTTCATTCCTGCTCTGATTTCCCATGCACACGATATTATAATAAAAAAATAATAATCTTACAAATATAAACTAACAAAAAAAATCATTATTATTCTTTTATTTTTACTTTGAGAATTTAAAACATTTTATTCGCTCCATTCGCATTTTATTTTACATTTTATTCGCTATTTATAAGCTTTTCTGCGTGGAGAACATAAAAAAATCTCTTAAATTCCGGGAACGGGTGGACTTTCAAAGTTTTAAAGTGGACTATGATTTATTCTATATTATTTTACTATATTCTATAAAATTTCAGGCTGATAGGTCCATTTTTGTGGATTTGTATTCGAATCAAATCCACAAACAAACAGAATTTCATTATAAGGATTATTAAAAAATTATCTAGAACAAAAAATGCGGTTCCAACTGCATTTTCTCATTTAGTATAATCAATATTATTTTGAAATGTTCAAGAACAATAACATGCATAATTTCTTTTAAAAAATAAGAAGAAAAAATATGAATCTTTTGATTCATACAAAAAATTTTGATTATACAATGTGATAACTTGAATTTAAATGTTAAAGAACATTAAACAAAGCTTACGTTTATAGCTTTAAATAAAATTCTATTCTTCAATCCCTGGGATAAATTTCATGCTCTTGCACTCTTATATCCTGTTGTACAACCTGGAGCAAAACAAACATTCGACATTTTATGATTGAAAAATTGTTTAATTATTTCTTTTTCATTAAAAAAGAATCTCTTTGTACCATTGACCATTGACTTGTATGCTAAAGCAACCACTCTGACTGCTCTGTGCACATACACGCCATCTACCAGCAAAGTTGACAACTACGATTTCCCGGTCTGTTTTTCAGATCAGATGTATGAATAGAATATTCATAGGCATGTTTACTCCTTTAAGATTTTAACTCCATGTTCTCACCTCAGTCACATATTTTCTTCAGGGAAGAAAACGGTGAAATATTTATCGAACAAATCTGTCCTATCCTGTACCTTTCGAGAAAAGGATTAAAGTAAAGGTGCATGAAGAAATGTTGTTTGGAACTGTTAATTTACTGTGAAATATTTATTACAAATATTTTTTCAAAATAAAATATAAATTAAATATTTTTGTTTAACATTTACTTTTTTTCATTTAGATCCTGCAACCAGAAAACAGATTGCCCTTGAAAGTACGCGATTATACGGGAAAGAAACTACTTTGGCTGTTTTAAAGCAAATAGAAGCTGAAAAAGCCAAAAAAGCTGCTGAAGAAGCTCAACCAGCTGCAGAATAAAAAAATTTATATTCAATAACTAGTGTAGAACTGGAGTGTAATACTAGCGAGAAAATGGAATCTAAATTGAACATTACAGACTTTTCACATGAACTATTGTGTCAAATTTTGCAGTATCTTCCTTTGAGAGAAGTTTTATCTTTTGCAATGCTTTGTAAAAAGACATTGGCTGCAGTTGAAATGCATTTGAGGTTGTGTAAAAGTATAGATTTTTGTCAGGATTCTGTATGTGGCTATATGCCATCAGCAATAACTGATGATCATCTCCTGACTTTATTTAAAAAGTGTCCACATCTGGAAGTAGTTTATGGGCTACATCCCATCAAAATAGAACGCAGGAGACTGCGAAAACGAGCTGCTCTCACCATACCTGGAATTGTTGAAGCGTTGAGTTTGTGTTTTCATCTAAAAGCCATAGAAACTTCTGATCTGCGATTGTTTGAAGCAATAATGCAGCATTTGCCGCAAATAGAAATAATCGGACATTTTCAAAACAGAGATGGTTTATTTCCCCCACAAAATTCTCAAAGATTAAAACTACAGCCTTATCCTCGAATTTCATGCCTGCATTTAATTGGTATATTTGATTTTTATTATTTCCCCCTCTTATGCTATCATAAAAACTTATCTTAAATGCAGTCAATCACAATCTATGTTAATATTTTTCTGCTCAAATTAGGTATCTGCTATTTCATAGGGATGTAACGAATATTCGGCCACTATTCAGTATTCAGTTATTTTGCCGAATATTCAGTTGGCTGAAAACTGAATAGGTATTCGGCTGAATAATTGTAGCCAAATATTTCCGCATATTCAGCTGAATAATTTCAGAACAAAGAGAGAAAAATATTTTTGTAATGCATTTACAAATAATATTGCTTAGTTATACTTCAATATGTTATTCTCATATAATAAAATATCTTAAGTCACTGAATTTTTAGCTGAATGAAACATAATCTAATGTATTTAATGATATTACAGAAATGTAGGCTTTTCTACTTGGTGACACTACTTGACTTAATTTTCTAATTCCTTATGTGGTGGGGGTAGGAGCAGTTTTTTTCAGATCCTCAAACATAATTTTGAAAAGCTGCTATATATGTTTTGCTCAGAGACTGTAAAGCCCAATACAAGATGTGATTATGTATACAGGGATGTTAATTCTGCGCCGATTGCGCCGAGCTGAGCCGAAACACAAATTCTTGCGCCGAACTGCGCTTTTAGCCGATTTTTGCGCCGGTCTGCGCCGAATACGTCATTTTGACTCTTTCAGGGTGCGCCGAAACACAAATATTGCGCCGAACTGCGCTTTTAGCCGATTTTTGCGCTGGTCTGCGCTGAATACGTCATTTTGACTCTTTGTTACATTTTTGACACGCTCATTTATCTTTTAAAGCGTGTATGGAAAGCTAGTTAGCAGTAAAGCAAGATTCAAACTGCATACGAAAGCTGCATTCCGAAGCCATTCTACCCGCCCCGGATCGGACCAGTCGGGCTTTGTTAGTCACCTCAATCAGGGCCGGCCAGATAGGCAAACAAGTAATCATCGCAACGGGCACCGTTTTTTGTTTATGAAGGGGCTCGATTTCCAACTTAAAACCATAAAAGCAATTTTGAAAAAAGTAAAAGGGACGTCTTTTTCTACGTTTGCAGGGTGGAGTGGGTGTCATGTACCGCAGGGCCGCCCCTGATCTAAACCAGACCGGTCCGTAAAGAAAACAGTATATTACGGTGACGTCCCAGCCCCTAAAAAATCACGGTTTATGACCCGGCCCGTAGCAAGAATGAAAATTGGAAGCATGACCGGTTTAGAAATCAGAATCTAGGCTATCTGAATTAATAGAATATTTCATTTCAAAATAATCCGGAAATCCGCTGCCAGTGGTGTAGTCGCGGGGGGTAGAGATCTGTGCGGGCCCAGGCTTTTGCAGCACGATTCATTCAAGGCACGGGCTGACCTCAGCATTTTCTAGAATGAACCGGAACAAGCGTATACTCTTAAAGACGGTCCTCTGCGCTTGCAAAATCGAGCCTTTCTGGAAATTTTTGCTCTCCTAAAATTTGGACAAGACCAAACGATTGGCTTGTGATTCCTCCCCCCCCCCTCCTTAAATCATGATTAATATACGAGCTGGACCGGGTCTGAATTTTTTATTTTGATTAAATGCCGGGCCGGGCTAGACATTTTCGGCCCGTGAAGATCATGAGCGGGGAGATGCCGTCTCACTACTTTTTCATTCGAGCTTATGTCAGCAAAAGTAAGCGTTCTTCACTTTTTATCATGGACGCATGATTTTTGAGTCTTCAGTTGCGAGTGTTCCTAAACCTTTTTTCTTAACCCATTCGTGCCTGGATATTTTTGCGACTTTCTTCGATTTTTGCTAACACCAGCAGTAGTTGATAAATTTCTGATGTCAACTTTTTGAACAAGGGATGATTTCATTTAAAATCATTATGTATAAAAATTGAAATGTCAATATCCTACCTACATGGCCATATTAAAATATTTTGTGGAATTGAAGTTCAATACTCGCGAATAAAGGGTAGGAAAAATAAATAACGTTTTCGACTGATAGCGAAAATGCCGTCCCAAAAAAGGGACGCTAGGCATAAATGGGTTAAAACTACACCACTGTTTTTCTTTTTGTGTGTGTGCAGGCTCTACGAGAGGGGGCAGACGGGGCGACGCCCCTGGGCCCGTGTTCAGCCAAAGTGCGTCCGCAAATTTTTCTGAATGTGTTACGAATTTCATTTATAGATCCGTAATTAAAATCTTTATTTTAAAATAGACTAAATTTTGAATACATAATTCTAGAATGATATAAACGGCAGAAATGTTAATTCTACCATTTAAATATTAGTATTTTTACAACCTTCGAACATGCATTAAAAGTACCATTGCATATAAGAAATACTTCTCTCCCACTCTCTTTCCATTTAGCATTTATATGAAAACCATTAAAAAGAGCACTTTCACACACACAAAAAAAAAATTCCTTCCGTCCATGTAAATCCATGTATTGTTTTTACCAAGTTGCTGATAGCATAGCCTGTATACACCCTTTTTTTTTCCAGAGCTTTCCTAAAGTGCTTTCAAATAGTGTTTTGCTTTTAGCAAATGGTGTTTGCTTGCAAACTTTGCTTTTCTTGTATGCATTTATTGTGTTCCTAAATCTTCAATTTTATGCTCCAAAATCATGTTAATTCTGATCTCGAATCTTAGTTTTCCTCTCGGAAACTATTTTTTTGTGCTCCCGAGGTGCTCCCAAATGGAATTTTTCTGCTCCCGAGGTGCTCCCAAATGGAATTTTTCTGCTCCCGAGGTGCTCCCAAATGGAATTTTTCGGCTCCCAAATAGAATTTTTCTGCTCCCAAATGGAATTTTTCTGCTCCCGAGGTGCTCCCAAATGGAATTTTTCGGCTCCCAAATAGAATTTTTCTGCTCCCAAATGGAATTTTTCTGCTCCCGAGGTGCTCCCAAATGAAATTTTTTCTGCTCCCGCGGTGCTCCCAAATCGAGTGTTGGAGTTAACATCCCTGTGTATAGTTACCAGATTAATCACATTTACCATAGCATATTTATTAAATTATGAATATTTCAAAATACAATTATGCTGTTATGAGTGTTTAACTTTGTAAAAGATACTTTTTCATGAAAGATTTTTTAATTTTTCAGATAATATACTGTTGTGTGTTTTTAAGTACCTACATATAATGTAAAATGAATTTTAATTAGTCTTTATTTAGTATTTAATTACAAAATTAAAAAGTGTTATTTTATTTACAATTAAAATGAAATTTTAAAAAATTTAATATTTGGTCGAATTACTATTCGTTACATCTCTACGTCTTTAAAGTGAAGTCATACAAAAAACTATACTTGAGGGCCAGGTTTTACTGTAATTCCTTGTAAAATCAGTATACCTAAAAACACATTTCTTCTGAAGTAGTTGAATTCCACATATTTGTACTTAATCTCTTATCGAAATTGTTGGTTGATATAGCTGGACTACACAGCACGTTTAATTTTAGTAACCAAGGCGTCAATGATTAAAATGAGTGATTTAAATCAGTGATTTTAATCATGATTTAAATATCAATAGATTTTTTTTTTTTTTTTTTTTTTTTAATCATTGATTTAAATCGGGGATACACAACCTCTGGCTCCATTAATAGCTCATGACAACCATGTTCCGTTCACCCACCAATCCAATTGCACATTAAAAAATATAAATCACAATCCATCAATTCAGTTTTTAAGAAAAGGAATTAATTGCAAAAATTTAATTATTTCAGATTTGTGTTTTCAAAGGTCATAAACATTACATCAGAAAATGTTCAGCTATAATTAATTTACTTTTATCAATATGTGCCATCATATTTAGAAGAACTTTTATTTAATAGTTGAGTGATTTCACAGTATTGTGAGCATTTATGCCCCATGCCTGCAATAAGTTAGATTGGTCATAACCAGGGCTGTTAAATCGGTAGGGAAAAAAAACTGACTCGTGTAATTTTAAACTTCGAGACTCTGACTCCCTCATATATAAGCAAACATATACACATGTGTTACAGCTTCTTTTTTTTTAACTCTAAAAAAAGCATGTATGCTACCGAAAAAAAAAAAAAAATAACGTCATAGCAGATAATTCATATTAGCATTTATTATGAAATGGAAAAACTGGTACATTAGTAATTTCGAAGGAACATTATAGCTTCAGCAAGATCTTCTTTGATAGAAGACCGTAAATCCAATTTGATAAACTTCAGATCTGAAAATAGTGTTTCCACACTAACTTGAGTAAGAAGAAAAGTTACTGTTAGGGCTACTTCTTTTTACTTTACAGGATAGATTTTTATAAGTTCTAGAAGAAGTGCCTTGCAAGAGCGATTTTCTTGTTGTGAATTATGCTACAATAATACCTTCTATGAGCTGAAAAAGTAACTAAATGAACAAGTTTAATGAATAATGGCAAATATCACATCTATCTTTCTCCCTTATATGTATTTATTAATATGTCAATAAAATAGAAAATATCTAAATATTTATTAATGTATATAACTAATAAATAAAAATAACTCAGTTATCATTGTTTTCAATTCACTTTAATTTCATTCCAAATTCAAACTGTCCGACAAAAACTGGAGTCAATGTTTTTTTAGCGACTCCAACTCAAAAATCTGCTTAACTCGGATTCCGACTCTATTCCACAGCTCTGGTCATAACTACACAAAAAATTAAGTTAGGAGAACAATTTTTTAAAAATTTTAATTTTTGTTGTTGTTGACAATGTAATATACTGTTTACAAAAAAAGAAAATCCATTCATCTAACTCAATTTTTTGTTTAGTTGTGATCAACCAAACTTGTGGACATGCTATAAACACTCACAATACTGTGGAACCGTCCAGTTGCCTTTCCTATGTGTGTCATCAAATTTTTAATATCTTAATTCAGTATATAATCAGTCAATTTTGCTATGCTTCCAAATAAAGATGCAACGGATATCTGGCAGTACATCCAGCCTAAAATTATGTACTACTAAGTAATAACATAAATAAACATTATAAATGAATAAATTCTAAAAACTCTAACAATAGGCTATGAAAAAAAAGTTTTCTGAAAATATTTTGGGTACTTTTCCGTTATCTCGACACCACCCAAATTTGGCGACTTTTTTTTTTGTTGCCAAGTAGCTCCGATGTTTTTTGGCAACTTTTTTTTGTCGCCAAGTAGCTACGATGTTTTTAGGCGATTTTTCCTGTCCGCAATTACCTACCGGATATTTATTTCGCCTTAAACATTTTCAATGCCTACAAAACAAACATTTTAACAGAAAATACAAAGTTAAAAATGTAAACATACAAAATAGACTCACCATTACATACGAAAAATTTTAATGAATGTTAAATCATAATATGAACAATTCATAAAACGTATTACTGTTATAAAACTAAAACGATAATTTTCAAACCAATGAATATTTTAAATATTGACACAATACGACAACGAAATTACCTACGGGATTCTCTTTTTAACAAGTTCATTGACACACCGAGCATGTGCAAGGCGGTTTGACTGCTATACTAATTGCATTCACCAATTTCTATATCCTGAATATTCTACACAAATCAAAATATCGGCAATTCTACACAAATCGAAATATTTTAAAACATACTCACATTTTCAGCTTCTTCTTGCAAATTCTAAACGTTTCAATTTGAAGCTCAAACTATGACACAATTTCAAAATATACATGGCGGCATTCACACTTTACAAAACAATTCCTTTAACAACTCTTGCCAAAAACTTATTTTATCATCTCATTCGTCGCCACATTTCCTATTAATTCATATTTATACAAATATATATGTAAAAGCAACACTCACCTAAACTGAAGTAAATATGGCTACACACGCTTATACATACTATGCACGTTTATACATCAATACAACAACAGGATCGCGGAAGGATACAAAGCAGACCCAATCGGCGTTTTTCTGCATGCAATTACATGCTCTCGGCCTACGCAAGATTAATAAATCGAATAGGTTGACGAATACAAAACAGAAAAATACGTTGCCCTTTACTATTCAAACACAAGCTAACATACTATGGACACAGAAGCAACATTAGTAAAAAAAAAAAAAAAACAAGCTCGCCGCACGATTCAGGATACACGTTTGCGTATGAATAAACAACACACTCGGAGATTAGTATAATCAGTACGTCGCATTATTTGTTTTGCTTTCCTTTTGAAACAGTAGCGCTTGTACTACGCATTAAGAATCTGGGTTACCAAAAAAAAAGAAAAATGAAGATCGCCGCACAAACGAGGATGGGTTACCAGAAAATATTGTCGCCAAGCATCGCCCTCTACTGCCGGGAAAAAATCGCCAAATTTGGCTGGTGACGAGATAACGGAAAAGAACCATATTTTGTTTTGAATACCTTTTAGAATGCACTTTTATCATGTATAGAAAATGGGGGGGGGGGAATTTTCTTTTGAGATTGAACTAAATTATTACTGGAGGAAATTATCGTACAACACTGTTTATCAATCTTTGTAAGAATTTGATTATTTTTTTTTTTCTCTCATAAATTGACTTGCTTATGAGAATAGTCTACTTGCTGTAGTACTGCCGCTAATAATATATATATATCCCCCCCCCCCAATTTTGTCAAAATCAAGGAAATCTGTTACATTGATTTTTCCAACAGTTGAATGGATTTTTTTTTTTTTCCCAAGAACTGATTTTGTAAGATAGTTATCTAACTCTTGAAGGAGAATACCAATGACATTGTTATTTGTATCAGCTTTAATTGCAGTAAAGCTGATACTAATTTCATAGAAACAATCCCAAAAAGAGTTCTGATTTTTTAATTAAATGATTTGAAACTAATGAGAAAATTTAAAAGAAAAAAGTAATAGCTGAATGATTTAAAAAAACTAGTGAAAATAAAACAGAAAAAGAAGAAAACATATTGCTGTCAGATAACTGGATATCCTGTTGAAAATTTGGACGATATCCGTTTCATTTACTTCCAAAATCATTGACATGAGATAAAATTATTGTATTTGCATAAAAAATAAAATAATTTAACTATCTTTTTTATGTAAATATATTGCACCAAAGCAATATATTTTATTTACAGATATTTTACTGTCAACAACTAGGTTTTTACCAGTTGTCTGCACTCTTTATATAGTAGTTAAACTTATTTAAATTATCTGATCTAATTATTTGGTTTTTTTTTATGTCTTTATTTTAAAAAATTTATTCAAATCAAAAAAAGCAGATTTAAATCAAAAAAATCCTATAAATTTGATTTTTTTGGAAAATGATTTTTTTACACTCTGTTAATAACAATATGAAGCACTAGCTGTTTATCAAAAAATAATCCAAAAAAAAAGAAATGGGCTCAAAACATTCATTATGTACAGCAGGTTTGGGCAACCTTTGAAAAGTTGCTTGCCAAACTTTAGGATGTAAACAAAGTCGCAGGCCTAATAATTGGGATTTTGAATGGTTTGTATACGGAGTTTTGATACGTACCTGCAGGCTGGATCAAAAGCCTTGGCAGCCCACGGGCCATAGGTTGGCCATGTGTGATATACAGATATAGGAAACAAAGAATTGAGTCAAGCATCAATATTTGTGCTTAATAAATGCTATAGTGTGATAAAATACTCTATTAAGGATTTTTAAAATTTGATTACTATATTTTGCAATATAATATATAGTGTTTATATTTAAAAATAAATAAACCATTACTAACTATTTTGAATTTTTTACTTTTGTAGGCGTGGAAGTGCCTGAATTGACAGCAATGCCACATTTACAGCATCTTCACCTCCAGTGTGTCCGTTTTACTAAGCTTCAACCATTCCGTGCTTTTTTAGCACAAAATCTAAAAACTTTTGTCATGAAGCATTGTATTGGACCTTCAGTGCCACAAAGGTAGTCAGTCTTATTAAATCAGGCATGATGCACGATTGTTAATATTTAGTAATATTTTCAAAATTATTTCTGTTAAAAAAAATTCTTTTCATGAAAATGCTTTTATTCTGTGTTTGATTATTTTTTAATGGATTTTTTATTTTAAGAAATACTTGAAAAGTGTAGTTTTCTTATTAAATAAAACACTCTTAATTTGTTGAATGAAAAAACAAAGCATGACAGTCTTAAACAGAAATAGATCTGTTATTGACACATCTAGATCCTAGAGCAAAATACATCCAAAAATTTACGAGGCAGTTTCCTCCCCCTTTTCTGCTATTTCCATGGACATCCTACACTCCCTATTTCATTTGCAACAAGATACCCTTTTGTAAGGAGAGCATGCTGCAGGAGTCATTTTAGAACCCAAAAACTCAGGTTGGTAGAATGAAGCACAATCCTGCTAGGCCAAATGGTACCCATTTGGCTGACCTTCAATTGCTAATTGTTGTGTGTGCACAGCGCATTGGCGGATTAATGCAAGTTTGTCGGGAGGGCAGTTCGTTAGAAGATTGACATATACATCCATTTTATGGATGTAAATTAGGATCTTTTACATTAATTTCTTCTCTAGGGGGGGCATTTGCCCCCTCCGCCCGCCCCCCCCCCTTTAATCCGCTCTTGACACAGCAGTGATCTCGTGCCGCCACACTTTTAAAAATTATAACGATTCAACTTTTAATGTAGCTTTTATGTAATAGAGGTCGAAATTAATATTGTTTTAAAAATAACCAACAACTCACAATGCTTTGTATGAAAAAAATGATTCATTTTATACAAAGTTTTTTGCGCTTAAATTTTGCACTTACTCTCTATTGATATTTTTATCATGATCATATAAATGTATAAAAAAAACTGACTTTATAAATGAGGGGTTATTCTTTTAAAACTTTTTGCAAAAGAGCACAAAGTCACTTATATGTGTATATAGAAATTAATTGATATTTGGTTGAACTTAAGATCTTATTTTTTTTTTAAAAAGCTTCACAGCTATGTTTATACATGGTGTCCTAAAAAGGTGGTAACAGGCTACAATTTTTTATCTATTAGAGATAAGAGGACAATGTAAATTGAAACAATGTTCAACGTAAAGTCCGAAGTAAGACTCCATTTAGAAAAAAATTTCTCTCATTAATATTAAAAAAGTTACACTTTTTAAACTTGTATATAACCCTCGTACAAAAAAAAATCCTGGTTAGTAAAATGTGCCCCCGTACATTAATGAGGTGATATACAAAGTTTGAGTATTATATCAGACTATGTTTTAATAAATAAATATATGCTGACTAAAACCACTTTTCAATGGCTGTCAAAGAGAAAAAATAAAATGAAGGGAACATTGAATAGTCGCATTTCAGGGATCATACAGAAATTATGAAAGAAAATATTTTTTCCCCTCTAGCAAGCAATAAATGTTTATATTCAAATTCATGTATAGCCAGGGTTTTAAAAAACCTGGGCTTTTCTTTTTTTTTTTAAGCCAACCCTGGTTGGTTTTTTGTGGGTATTTTTGTGTTTTATTATGATCTTTTTAGTATAACACTTTTTCATTTTAAATTTTATAATTTTATCTCAAAAGAGAACAATTTTAGTCTAAAAGAAAACTTTCATTAAAAATAATAATTTATTAAAATATAAAAATAACTTCAACTTTAATGTGTAGTACCATCTTTTTCTGCTGGTATTCATAAAGGCTCGTAATTTGTTTTATGACCAAGATAAAAATGTATTATTGTTCACTTAGAAAAATATGTTGTTTTTGATTGGTTGTTTTCTGTTATTTTTTAAATTTATGATTTTTTTTTTTTTTTAAGTCAGTTATATTTTCCAGCTATAATAAAAGTCTAAACTCTTTGCAGGCCAACTTACTACAGAACTACTATTTATTTAATAATTTTCTTTATAGTTATTCTCTCTCATTTTTGCTTTAATATATATTTCTTTTTATTAAAAAAAATTGAATTAATATTCTGATATTAAATAATGTATAATGGGTTAGTTTTATATTTCTCAGTACTAAAAATAATGCAGCAACTAATACAATACAGGATGGTTTCCTGAACCTGAATTCATTCATGAGATGCATGCTTGCAAGTTGTAAGAGACATATCCCATTCTTCTCTTATCTGGGAAACGATTAGTTTTTGTCTTTATACTGAAAATTACATATTTTATTTGAAAACTTATTTATGAAAGAGATAAATTACTAAGTTATCCCCTGCTTGCACTCTACACCTGTTCATTTCAAAATAAATATTGCAGACAGAATTAGCTCAAGATATTATTATTATTATAACAGTTATTGTGCTTTATGTTGAAGTTGGAAGAATAATTATATAAAATTAAACTGGTATATATATATATATATTATCTAATATAATGCACGAAGTTATATAGATAATATTATATATATTTAATGTCAAATAACAAATGATTTAAATGAAAGAAAGGAAAAATTTTGATAATGTTAAAAAAAAAAAACACCGTTTTTTTGGGGGGTTTGTGGGCAGGTCTGAAACTCTGTGTAACCCCAATTATCTTTGTTAAACAAAGATATCTCTGAGACTTTTTATGATAAAAGGCTGACATTTTATAAATTACATCTTCAGCTTATAGAGCACATTTTACTTATCAGGAATATTTTTGTACGGGGGCTTATACAAATTTAAAAAGTGTAACTTTTTTTAAATTAATGAGAGGAATTTTTTTCTTAATGGAGTCTTATTTCTGACTTTATTTTGAACATTGTTTTTCAATTTACATTGTCCACAAGTAAAAGTTTTTATTGATATATAAGATTTTTCAAAGTCCTACATTTAACAAATGTATAAAATCTCAGGATTTTGGCCTGAATCTGGGACTTTTATAGTCTATTTCAAGTTGGATTGTGACAACCACTGCATTTGATTTTGAAATAATGTTTAATTAATGCCTAAATAGTACTTGTTTGTTATAGCTGCCTCCAAATAACTGAGATATGTCACCAAAAATGTGTGGTAAAATCTTGCTAAATCATTAATTTTAATTATTAAAAACTTTCTTAGGAAGCATATGAGTATTATTGTTATTATTTATTTATGAAATTTTGAATAAAGTATTCTGACAATTTTTAGAAATCATGTATTTTTACCAACTCCTGCTACAAAAATTTCTAAAGAGAGCGTCTTAGAAGGGATGAAATTGATGTATGAAAGATAGTAAACTTTTCATAATATATTTTTTACTTTCTTACCCTTTGAGGCGCAACCCTTTCCCAATGCTGACAAAAGGGCAGCCGTTGCCATCGCTCGACTTAACTACCAGCAAGATGGCGGACGGTCGGAACGTTCATCGCGTGCTACAGATCTAGAGACCCTTTTTTTTTTTACGACAGCTGGCTGTGCCAGGCATAGCCAGCTGTCGTCAAAAAAAGGGTCTCTAGATCTGTGGCACACGATGAACGTTCCGATCGTCCGCCATCTTGCTGGTAGTTAAGTTGAGATGAATGAAAAATATTTCATTCTAGTATGCGTACTTTGACTAAAAATTTTAAAAGTGGTGATTAGAAATAATAATGCAGGTGAGTTATATCAGTCTTTTAACTATTAGCCTTTTTTGTACATATTTGTATGATAAATCTAACTAATAATGATAAACTCATCAATGTCAACAGTGATAAATTTAATGCTAACAAACAAGGACGTACCCAGGGGGTGATCCAGGAAGTCCGGCACCTCTCGAAATTTCAGTTTTTGTTAACAAAATAATAATGAAGAAGTCTTTTTGTGAAAAATTCTGCCTTTTTCACCTTTTGGGCCCTCCACGAAATTTTTTTCTATGTATGTCCCTGCTAACAAAAGTAAATATAGAACCTTTGACAGTCAAAATGTACTACAGAAGTTAAAGGTAGCATAAAAGATGGCTGCCCTTTTGCTCTTCCCCCCCCCCCCTTCCTTTTTCTCTGGCTACATTCCTGGCTGTGATAAATCTATTATTTATGCTTATTGGTAAATATTGTTAAATAATCATGTATTTACTGTTCTTATGTTCTTCAGGTATTTATCTCTGATAATAGCTCTCAGTTCTTCACCATATTTAAGTCATTTAGAGCTTGTGCGGGTGCCTTTACTCAATGGGTTGTTCCAAAGAGCTGTTGAAGATTCTTACAGACACAGTGGTTTTGTAAACCTTAGAACATTAGTGATTGCAGGTTGTAAGGTGATAAAACTTTTCTCTCCTGTTTATTTAAATTTGAATGCAAAACTGCAATTAAATGTTTTACGAAATATTTTAATTATTTTTCAGTGCTTTATATTATTTACCTGTGCTTAGTAAAATACTATTGTTACTTATAAAGCAATTTCTTCTTTCCAAAATTTCAGTTTACACTCTTAATTTATTTCCAATGTGATAGTATGTAGGCCAGCAGTTCCCAAAAAGTGAAGTGTGCTCCCCTTGAGGACTGCAGAGCATTTGCAAGGGGGGGGGGGGGGGGGTACTCAAGAAAAACAGGCAAGGAGCAAGTGATCATGCTTGTTTAAAAATCTTATTTTTACTCCAAAACATATCTATTTTCACTTTAAATGTTTATTCAAATTTCCGATAACATTGTTTTGTAGAAAAGGCGACTAAATGATCATTGTTCATGTTAAATAAAACATTATTTGTATGCTGAGGAATGTGAAGGTGGTGGGCGCCATCGTAAGTCAGCCTTTGTTTGGGGGGGGGGGGGGGCAATGTTAAACGGTTGGGAACTGCTGGCTGTTTCAAAAATAGAAGTTGTATAAACATTGAGAAATAAAACAAATAGATTGTAATTAACCTTCTCTTGTTGCTCTCTGTATTGAAATTCGGGGTGATTTTCAGAAAATGCAGTGAAATATGTTTAACACGAAAACGCTTAACAATCGGAAAAAATCAGGTCAACTTTAAAAAATCAGTTAACACAAAATGACACAGCAGTCCGAACCATAAACTGTACAATTTAACACATTACTTTTATTTTATTTTTATTTTTTTAAACATGGGGGGGGGAATTGTTTAACACGAATAAAGTTTTGATCTTCTGTGGTATGTTTGTGACAAATCACTCGAATGTATTTGTAGAAATGTTTAACTTCTGGGAATGAGTTCCTCTTCCTTTGTGGCCCTCCTTTTTGTGTTTCTCCCACTTTTCCATGAAAAATACTTTGATATTTCCATGAAAATTCAAAAAAAGATAACTGATTTTTACCCCCTCTTAGTAATTTTTCACTTTCTTTTTATCCTAATGGATGACAAGTACTTGTAGCTTAACAGGAAGTTGAAATAAAATATAACAACAACCAAAATATTGATGAGTTTTGTTCTCTTTTTTATGAATCTTTTAACACGAAAAAATATTTTTCTCCCCTCAGGTTCATGTTAAACATTTTTCATTGTATGGTGAAGAGTAGAAATATTTGCAATTTTTAACATCCCAAAATTTGCAAATGTTATATGGTCCTAAAAATTAAAATGTTCATAATCTTATGAAGAATATAAATATAATTGTTATGGACCTTTTAAAAACCCCAAAATATGTACATTAATTCCCAAAAATTAGAATGCTTACTTATTTTGTTAATGAACAAGTTCTGAAAACTTGTCATTTCTTTTGAATCCTAAATTTAAGAAATAATTTTTTTTTTTAATCATGCTATGTAAGAAGATTGTTAAAAAGAAAAGGAAATTGTTCTGTCCAACAAAACTGGGCATAACAAAAAACACACAAAAGAAACTGGTGTTTAAAAGATGAAATAATTAAATCTTTGTTCTTAATTTTGATGTTCCTCTTTTTTTTTTTTTCCTCCTCACAGGGAATTTTGGAAGCTGATTTGGGACATCTAATGATAGTTTCCAGTAAAAATTTACATACTCTATACATACAACCATCGCTTACCAAAGATAGCCTTTTTGTTTCCTTATCATTTGCTCAGTGTTCATTTCCCCAGTTAAGAAATCTTCACCTTGGCTACATTGATAATTTAAATTCAGGTGGTAAGTACATACTTGTCTTAACTTATTTTTTTTTTAGAATAGTATTTGATTAATTTGAAAGTAAAATTTAAAATTGTATGTAAAATAAAGTTGCTTAAAATATTTATATGTATAATCTTATTTGAACTTACACAATATCTTGAACATAAGAGTGCTCTTGGGGGAGGAGGGGGTGTTAATGACCTCCTCCCCCAAGTTATTTTGTAAAAAACTAGTAGCAAATAATCCAGCCGGCTTTAAAATAATCTGCATTTTAATTGTTTTTCATTTTCAAGATGTTAGTTATTCTGTTTTGGAAAAACGAATAATCGCTAATTCTAAACTCCTGTTGTCTAAGCGAACTTACTATTTGAAAATTGTCAACTTTGTGTAACACATTTTGAGTTACTTATTTCGTATAGTTTTTATTTTGGCGTAAAATGGGCGTAATTCTAACTCATGTTTGTAAATTTCACACAATTCTAGATACTTGGAAATGCTTGCTATTGCTTGCTATATACGCTTGCAAAGAATGAATGATTTTATGCCAAATCTGGCAATCATTCGGTTTATTTTTTCAGTTTTTTATTAATATCTTCTAAAATAATTCGATTTTCGAAATTTAAATCAGCTTAGCAGGTCCCTCGGAATTTTTAGAATCTGTGGGCACCTTAGTCGAAACTCAAATCCCTACGGTTTAGGAGGAGATAGGTCCACAAGCTTTGACAGCGCCAGCGGTGGCGACAGCGGCCTTTACTTTTTTTTAGAATAGAGAGATACTTATAAATGTTATGCTTTAGCCAGTGTGTGAACTGAACAATTTCTCCAGGGGGGGGACATTTGAAAGAAAACATTCCCCAGGGGGGGACACTTGGAAAGAAAAAGGAGGGAAGGTGTAAATGCTTCACTCACATGATATTACATGACAAATGCAATCGCCGACACGTGTGGGAACTGACTTATATTCAAACAAAAGTCATAGATTGTTCTATGGAATCACAGAAACACAAGCTATATACAATGTACCTGTATTGGAAGCCAACCTTGAGAGTTTTTAGCTTAGAAAACAGACGAAATTTTAAGGCAATCGCCTTAGAGTATAGTAACGAACGATAACATACTGCTTTCATTTTGACTTCTTGACTTCAATCCCGAGCCTTCCTTCAACAGTTTAACATTTCTTCAGCAGGGGATAAATAGTATCCCTGGCAGGGATCAATTAATATTTCTCTAGGCAGGGATATTACATTCTTCAGCTGGGGACGATCCCCGGCATCCCCCCCCCCCATCAATTCGCACCCTGGCTTTAGCGCTTGTTATAATAGCTGATTTTGTATGGTATGGAATTTTTGTAATTAATATGAATTTTAAAGCTTACCCTGAGAAAAAATTATTTAGTTTATAGAACTCTTTAAATAGTTAATAAAATGTGTATGCAATATATTACATTATGAAAAGCATATTGATCTTCAAAATTTTCTGCAATATGAAATTTTGTGATTTCTCACCAACTTGACTTTCAATTAAATCAGTGTTTTTTAAGTACCTAACTAGGAAGTTGTCAAAGCTCAGTTATATGTGTGTGTTTTTATGCATACAGTGAAAACTGCATAACAAAGCTGTCTATAATGGTAAAACTGCATATAACAATATTTTCTTTGGTGCCAGCAAAATTTCTATTTATTCAATGTATTTTGAACCTGTCTACACCGATAATTTAAACTCTTACAAAAATATTATAGTACATATAAAGTTTTTTTTTTTTTTTTAATACTATCTCTGTTTTAGAATGTGAGATAATAAAAGATTATACAATAGTAGTGAAAAAAGTTTGTAAACCTTCAGTCATACACAGAAATCCTTGTTTCACAAAATTTGCTTTTGATGTGCTAAAACCTAAAATCTGTGACACTATGGTGTAAAACATTGCCATTTGAAGAAAAGTTACTCTTTTATGTAATGCATAATCTTCACCATCAAAAAACAAAGATTAGATCAGGTAGAATGTTATCAAGCAGCACATTGCTTGGCTTTTGCATGTTGATGGAGCATAAAAATTTGAATTTCACATTGATTTCAAGTATGTAAAAGCTGTGGAACACCTTGCATGTTTGCCACCCATGCCAGTTTTTCGTAATTTGGCAACTTTCGTATGCTTATAATCATCATTGCTCTTTAAGTTTGCAAATAAAACAGTATTTCATGTGTTTTATTTGGTAAAAACTGCAGATCAGCTAGTATATATTTCCACCAATGGCAACTTTTATTTTGCGATTTACACCTGAGTATAATCAATAATCATTTCCTAAGATTATCACTAAAACAGTTCTCCATGTATTCATATGCGTGCCTGCCCATACAAATTTTTTATGGGGGGGGAGGGACAAACTTTTTAAAAAATTCTAGAGGGGGGCCAAATTTCACACTTGTAACAATTTGAGTTCCGATTCCCCTTTATAATGCATGTTCGTTTACATCATAACACAAGATACTAAATTTCCAGGGGGTGCTGGGAGTGGGCAAGTGCCTACCTTGCTGTACTAAAACTGCTATAATGGCTTAGTTAACGCTTCCAAATATTTCTAATCGGTAAAAGGTGGCAAATACCCAAGCTGAACCAAACAGCATTACCCTAATATGCATTTGAATTATTTTTCACTTTCAATCCAGACAGCACAGCAAACTTGCATCAAACTTGTAGCAGACTTGATTTATTAAGTCAATAAGCTTGAATTAAGCTTGAAAATTTCAAGCGTGTAAGCTTAATGCAAGTGTTCTAGTTTACACTTGTCCAGCTTGCATTAAGCTTGGCATAGCAAGCTTAATTTCAAGCTTAAAGAAATTTCCTAAATACACGGGGTGCCGGTCCGCGAACTCGCCCCACATATTTTACTTTGCCACACATTTTCCCCTCTATGCTGAAATTTCAATTTAATTTAATCTGTTTCCATCGAGTGTCCGTGGCTAGAATAGAACCTGGGACCTTTCGGTTGGTAGGCGAGCGCGCTATCCATTCAGCTACTAAGCTTCGGGCAGTTATGACTAAAGTTTGAAGTGAATTATCAAGCCATTTTCTGGCCAGATTGATAAGTGGACGATATGTTATTTGTTTTTTGTTTTTGTTTTTTCCATGAGATGCATCAAAATTAAAATAATGTTATGTGTGATTTAGAGACTCTACTAATAGGGAAATAAACATAATATAAACTTAAGAGCAGCACACATTTTAAAACTTTCGCAACACTTATGAGCAATTCTGCTGGCCAAAATCGAGACAAATGACTGATTTTGAAATCAATTTCATAGTATAATTGTATTTTATTTTGAAGAATTTCCATATTTGGAAATATAGAATCTTTTTTTTTTTAATTCTATGGTGAACCACTCATAAAGTGAAGTATATTAACTAACTAAATTGTGTTAATTATATTAAAATTTATTTTTAGGGCTAATTAATTAGTTAATGGAATTACTAATGTTAATTAGATGTAAATAAAACTAAAGCTCCCCTCGTGTTACACTTCACAGGGGCCTATCCCATTCATTCCTTCCCCTTGCGTGTTCTAATGTCCAGGTTTTGTGCGTAATAAACAGAGCCTGATCAAGACAACTGTGGGCCCTGGGCAGAAGAAAAAAATTGGGCCCCTTGCAATAACCCCCCACCCTCCAAAAAAAAAAAAAAAAAAAGATTATGATCGGTTCACTGAAAGCTTTTAAAAACTTGATACTGAAAGCTTTTTAAATATCTTACCCATTCTTAACACAAATTGTGTGTTAAGAATGGGTTTACTTACTTAACACAAATTTTGTGTTAAGTAATCTGAAACCAAAGAAACAGATAGTTAAACGTTACTTCGAAAAGCTATATCACAGTTGCTAACATGTATGGAATACAAACACTTTAGTCATTTTTGTAAATATTTCTTAAAATAACAAATAATTGAGAAATTTTGGTATTTTTTAACGCTAAAAATTCTCTTTACAAATGTGGTTAGTTATTTTCCTACATATTGGTATGCTATATCGATATAGAGCATTTCGAAGAATTAATAAGTTTAAATTAATTTATACAAATGTAAATTTGAATTATTTTTATTGTTCATACTTTATAATTAAAAAAATTATTTAACTTCTGAATTTTTTTTTATTCTTTGTAATTTTATTTTAAAACTACAAAAGTGTAAGATGTAAGATTTTTGGGCCCTAAAATCTGTAGGCCCTGGGTAGTTGCCCCGTTTGCCCTGCCGGTAATATGGCACTAGTAATAAAATAAAACACATCTTTTACGAACTTTCAGCGAATTTGAGAAACGCTAGAATATTAATGTCCATTCTCTTTCACAGATGGCACCATCACTACACATTGCAAGCTAAAATCAAGCTAAGGTCAAGCTTGTATTAATACGTCAAATTCAAGGAAATGTCAAGCTTGATTTAAGCTTATGTGCTGTCTGGGTAGGATGATTCCTACTTTAACCTGCAACCCTCTCACCAACTTAAAAAATTGCTGCACATTGTCACGTTTCAGCACTCCCAGAGTTAAAGAATTTGAAAACACTTAATTATTCAAAAACAATAATTGGCAACTTATAAAATAAAAATAATTAATGTTGTACTTACATACTGTTCCAAACCGCCATTTTAATTTTAAATTAAAACAATATTCTCTTGCTACAGTTGCCACATAAATACAAAAAATCATTAAGATAACTGCAAATGCATATTTATTGCCACCTTGTTGATAGATTGGATGCGTTAAAGTAGTATTCAACCTTTTCAAGGTACGGGATGCTAACATTTTGGATACACTCGTTTTGGATTTATCCGGCTTGTAGCGATACTGTTTTACCAGATCATACCTGTGATTCCATAATAATGCTTTTTAAATCAGTTACAATTACTTATTTGTATTAAAAAACCAATAATCTGTAATTTTAAACTCCTGTTACCTACAAGAAATTACTTACTATTGAAAAATTGTGAGCTCTGTGTAACACTTTTTGACTTATTTACTTCTCATACTTTTTGATTTGGCTTAAAACTGGCAAAATTCTACTTTTGTCCGTCAATTTCAGACAATTCTACATACTTGGAATTGCTGTGTTGCAAAGGCATGAATGATTTTATGCTAAGAAAAATTTGCGAAACCTGGCAACCATTATGCTCATTTTTTCAGTTTTGTAGTAATATCTTCTAAAATAATTCGAATTTCAAAATTTTGTAGTTAGCTTAATGGCTTCTCTGAAATTTTTCGAATCCAAGGGCACCGTCAAAACTTAACTCCCCACGGTTTCGGAGGAGATAGCATGACAAGCTTTTGACAGCAACAGCAAGTCACTTTTTTTAAAGAATAGAATGATAATAAAATAAAATTTGTACATACACCTTCTATACATACTTTTATTTTTATTCTTTCTAAGAACTTTATGTGGAATTTTCACTTTATCAATATCAAGTCATGAAAGTATAGTGAACTCCTACTCCATATTCAAAAGGAGGTCATCAATACATTATGTATATGTATTAAGCTTCACTTGTACAAATGAATTCATCACCTCACTTTTTCAAAGTCTATGTACAAGATAAAAACATATAAAACATTATTTAATACGGCAGATTAATTAGTTACAATTTTTTATTTGGGAATACCTTATTCCCCCGTACATGATATATATTTCGGTTACACACATAACCATCTTCAGTCGTTTCTGGATCTCTCACTAATGGCGGCTTCCTTTTTTATCTCTTCGTTCTTCTTCTTGAAAGTTCGAAGAATGACGTCATCCCATGATTGGTCGATTGTTTGAAGCGCATCGTTGATGCTGCCATCTGTCGTCATTATTTCTAAGCTCTCACGAATGTAGGCATATATACTATTTTTAAAGTTGGCTATTTTTTTAATATTTTTAAAATCAATGGTAATGGGCTCTTTCAAAGCAAAACGGGCCAGAGCGGTACTTTGTTTCTGGAGGTTAATGTCTTGAAAATGTTCGTTTTTTCGCTCTTTAATTTTCCTTTTTGTAACGCCGATGCAGCAATTTTCTTTATTAGTATCGTTTGACATAAAATTAATTTTATAGATCCCTGCGGTTTCGATGGGGTTGATTGGGTCTTTTTCCGATCTAATGCGCTGAAAAATTGTTTTATTAGGTTTAATTGGAATACGGAAGTTCTTTTTACTGGCGATATTAGAGGGATAGCCAAGTTTATTGGCTATCCCTCGGCTAAAGGGGATAGCGGTAGTAAAACGTGGTTTATCTTTTTGACGGTTGTCTATAACATTTAATTTATGTTGCCTAGCTTTGAAAACTTTGTCAAAAATTTCTCTAGGGTAGTGGGCGTCTTGACATTGTTTTTTTATGAAAGCAATTTCTTTTTGAAGGAGGTCGTTGTTAGAACACACTTTGAATGCACGGTCGATATAGGAACGAATAGCAGCAATTTTATAGTTGAAAGGGGTTTTAGATTTAAAATTTACTATATTAGTATTACAAGTAGGTTTTCGAAAAATGGTGGTCTCAATGAGATTATTGTTTCTGGTTATGTTCACATCTAAGTAATTGAGGCTATTATTGATTTCTTTTTCGTAGGTAAATTTAATGTTCGGGTCTATGGCATTAAGTTGATTGATCAAATTATTTTCTTCATTTTTGTGGGTGGTAAGGATAGCGAAGATATCGTCGACATAGCGAAGCCAAAGTTTGATGGTACTATTGTGTGTTTTATTCCTGTGACTGATGTTACATATATTTCGTGACTGATGTTACATTCACATAAACATGCTATAATTATATATTATTTCTTCTTAAAAACAAAACTACCAAATTTACTTTTTGTAATAGAATTACTCTAGTTTAATCATAATGAATAAATCATAGTAATGCTTGTTGTTCATTAATAAAATTTAAAAAATAATGTTGTTAGTGTATTTCACTAAAGGGTGATTCCATAGAACTAGGGACACCTGTGAAAAAAATATATATATATTCTTAAAGAATGATAGTTTTTTCCTCTATAAAGTAATTATTTGTGGATTTCTATAAAATTATGCTAAAAAGATGGCGAAACATTTTTACATATATTTTTGTCTTCAGAGGTGTAGAAAGTTCATTTTGTTTTCTAAAAGAAATCAATGTATAAAATCTTATTTTTTATTGAAATTTCGTTCATTTATGAGAAGATTAGACAATCGCAGAAACCTTTAACTGCAGTATTTGCCTTGAGAACAATTTTTATAAATTAGCCCTTACATTAATGTAACATCACTCCTAATAACATAAAAAGTCGTAGTTTCATTTGTGAATTTTAAAGTTATAAAAATGTGTAAATGTGTATTATAAAATATGTGTAACATTAGGTACATTTCTGTTTTTCAATTAGAAAGCTACTTTAAAATATTGGGTAAATAGCATTGACTGCTGCTGAAAGACAGAAAAAGTGATGAGATAAATTCAAGAATGAAGGAAAATATGAAAATCATAAAAACAAAGCAGAAGCAATAAACAGCCAAAATAAAAGAAGAAATGTGCCAGCTAAATTACCTCAGTCAATTCAGAAGAAGGTAAAAAGATTGATTTATCTTGAAATTAGAGAAAATGTTTGAAAAAGACTATTCTGAATTGATTGAGGTAATTTAGCTAGGTCATTTCCTTTTTATTTTGGCTCTTTATTGGTTCTGCTTTGTTTTTCTTTAATAATCTTTATATTTCCCTTCATTCTTTAACTTATCTCACCTTCTTTTCTGTCTTTCTCCAGTAGTCAGTGTAATTTCCCCATTATTTTTATGTAGGTATCTAATCAAAAAACAGAAATGTGACTGATGTTACATATTTTTTATAAGTTTAAAATTCATAAAATGAACCAATATTAGATATTCAAAAGACTAATATTAAAGATATCTTCATAAAGGAAGAGAAAATGACTTTTTATATTTTTAGGACTAATTTTATTTAAACAAGAAAAACTTTTATAGAATTTCGTGACTGATGTTACATTAAATATTTGGCCTAATTTACAATAATTGTTTTTAAGATAAATATTGCAGTTAAAGGTTTCTGCATTGGTCTAATCTTTTCATATACAAACGAAATTTCATTAAATAAAATAAGATTTCATTCATATTTGTTGATTTCTTTTATAAAACAAGATGAACTTCCTACATCTCTTTCAGACAAGAACTCGTGTAAAAACAGTAATGTTGCCAATGATTGTGTATAAAACTTTTAAAAAGGTGTTGTCAACTTTTTTAGCATCATTTCATAGAAATTCACATATTTTTACTTCATAGGGGACTAAAGTATTATTTTTTTATTAGAATTTTTTTTTTTTTTTTTTTTTTGCCATTGGTGTCCCTAGTTTCATGGAATCACCCTCTATAACAATATTTTTCTTAGGTCCATCCGATATTATTATATGCAGGTTTCACTGTACATAGATTTATGCACAAAGTTTAATTTTAAAATTTAAATTTCAGGTGAATGGTCCAATGATACTTTACTTTCATTTGGGTTAGCTGAAGTTCCTGATACACCATCTTCTATTACTGATAGTGGAATGAAAGTTATCAGTCAACTTTTTCCTCACATAAAAACTTTGTCTGTTAGTAATTGCCCTCACTTAATGGTGATGTATCAGTGGATGGCCGAAGAAGGTAAATTGTTGCTGAAAAATATATTTTATTATAAGTACACTATTTTGTGTAATTGATATTACAAATTATCATTTTTAATTTTCTAATTGATGCAAAATTTATTATAAAGTAATATTTATGTTTTATTTCAAAATCACACAAATACATAAGTGATAATAATCTAAATAATAAAAGCTGTTGCTGTCACAATTCTGAGATCAACCCATTTTTATCTCTTAACTAAACGCAAAAGCTTTTTATACTCAAAAGATCTCTAAAAAATTAACCTTTTTTTAACTTGCGGCTACTTTCGACTTCTCTAGCGAGCTATCATGCCTTGAAAAAGTAAACATGAGAAGCAAAGCAACACGATTCATTCCTTGATTCTTTGAAAAAAAAAAAATCACGGAACATCTCTCGCATCGATCGATTAGATGATGTCATAGAGACGTCATACTCCTTTTGCGTGACAAACAGTGCAAGAACATTTTTATTTAATATTTAAGTTCTATTTAACTGAAAATTTGTGATAGATTTTGGGCAAATTTATTCAGAATGTGTAAAATTTTGTTTGCACCACACTTAAATACCTATTTTTAGGATTTTTTTTTTTCTTTTTTTAGAAATTAGCAGCACTCTTTGAGATGAAAACGTATATTGTTATTGTTTTTGGAAGTCACATTTGTTTTGTTTTGTTTTTTCTCTTACTGTAGTGTTTTTGAATGTTAACGGCATGACATTTGTGAAATTGTATTTTAAAAGTGTTTGAGTGTTTTAGATTGTTTTGGTGACATTTATTTTGTTTTTGTTGTATGCGTTTATTTTGAATTCGTTTAACCAGATGGATTTTGATTTCAATATTGTTGGATCGTAACTTTTATTTAGATTGTTTTGGGACTTTTGTTTTATTTTTGTCATAAATCCATAAGCATTTGTTTAATTTTGAATTCATTGTTGTGAGAAGTTTTTTTAACTTCTTAAAAAGTTGCCATTGCTCTCTTCAGTTGAAAAATCGCAGTGTTTTTAAACATTAAAGGTATTTAAATGTAGTGTTTTTGTGAAAACTTATTTTAATGGATTTTGATTTCAGTGTTGTCGGATCATAGCTTTTATTTAGGTTAATTTGATGATTTTTATTTTGTTTTTGTCGTAAATCCATAATTACTGGCCGACAAGCCGTCTTGCACCACTGGCCCGTGAAAATTTGTTTTAGACAATTACTGGTAAGTTAGACTTTGTGCCTCTGTTAATTATATCAATCGGTCTGACTACATCTATGATTTAATTTTTTTTTAAATGGGAGTCGTGTTTCAACAACTCAACTCTAGAATTTCTTTCTGTTGAATCCAATATCTTAAGAAATTCTAGAGTTCAGAGTTGTTGTTGAAACACGACTCCAATTTTTAAAAAATCATAGGCGTAGTTGTTAGACTGACACAGTTAACATTACCCTCCTTCTCTTTTGTGTTCATGTTGCGGCAGAAAGACTGGTTATTATACTGATGACTGGCCTCTATTTGTTTTTAGTAGTTGCATAGTTAATAGCGATAAATGACTGTAGAAGTGGACATGTATCAGGTGCAGTCGCTGCTCATGGCCTGTGTGAGCGGGCATATTGAATTTTAAAAGATATACAATTACGGACAAACTATTGAGCTTTCATTCAGCTGGTCGCAGAAGGTGAGTGGCCTGTAGGTTGCACTTTTTTTTTTTTTTTTTTTTTTAAGCAGCTTGTTGGGGCACCAGGTGGTTGCTGAAGGGGGTAGCCCATAGTTTGCACTTTTTGGCCGCGAAGAGGAAGTCTACAAACCAGCTGGTCACCGGGTGCAGCCGCTCACCGAAACATGTAAAAGCAGCCTCTACGTCGCATCGACTGGACGTGAAGTGGTCGGGCCAGCTGGTTGCCAAAGACGGGCGGCCCGTAAGTTGCAAATTTTGGTCGCGAAGAGGCCCGTGTGCCATAGGTTGCACAAGCCAGTCGCGAAGTGGGTATCAACGGCCAAAACTGACCGCTCAAGGCAGCTAGTAGATCATATTTTAAAAAGTAATTTAAATTTAGCTATCATGCAAACATGAATTTTTCACAATGCCTTAAAAATAGAAAAAATTACTTGACTACTAAGAAATTGAGTGTAGAGCAAAATCACAAATTTTCAGAAAGGTATACATTTTTTTTATGTTTAATTGAGTCAATTACATCCTAAATATAAAAACCATTAAAATAAATTACATGTATATAACATTTTTAATTAATGCATGGTTCCAATTATTAATATCATACAAAATGAAACATTAATATTTTTTCAGTTGTGTTTTGTACATTGTAATTTGCTAAATTCATACTTTAATAATTAAATAATTTAATAACTCACCATCTTCAAGTTTTTTTCTTCTGACATTGTTAATTCTGCTCATATATATTCAATTATTTTGTTATTTTGCTATTATTATTTTAGAGAGTTTTTTTTTTTTTTTTTTTTTTTAATCTTAGTTAATATTTTCAAGTGTACTCACAGTGTACAGTGTACTCATTAGCAGTGTACTCATTAATATAGATCTTTGCTTAGTTAAATCTGGCCCTTTTTATATATGAGTAACTCTTCTGTTTTGTTTAAATCTTTCAAATACTGTAAAGTTGATTATGAGAAAATTTTTCTTGAATCTTTATTGAAATTATGATGATTTTTATGTACAGTTTCTTGTGATAATCAAAAATTCTGATCACTTATGGTAGTTCTTATTGTTACTTGTTAAATAATTGTATTTCTTTAAGTTGTGCAGTAAAACCTAGATTACCATTTAGGCATTTGTACCAAAAAAAAAAAAAAAAAAAAAAAAAATTGTTTTTTTCCTAAAATTTTTATAGCTGTAAGTATAAAAATAATTTTTAATATAGAACTTCCAGAACAGTAAATGTATGTATAATTCTCGCATTATTCATTTTGCATGAAAGTGATAGGTTTACAAAACAATTTACATGAATGCAAGCTGTGTTTTTAAAAATAACTTTGAGGTGTAATTTTAGAGGTACAATATGTCAACATTATTTGAAAAAGAAGTTAGTTGTAATTTCAGTAAGAAATGCCACAATATTTGCATATTTAATTATGGAAATGGAACCTACTATGGTCTTCAGGTGAAGGCAGAGTTCCCAACAAAGATAGTTAAAGAAAGATATAGTTGAAGGATAAAGAAAGTTAAATAAAGAGGGCTGAAATTCTACTAGTTTCTAATAACACAACTCCTTTTTATACTGGCAATAAGTTAGTCAGTGCTACAGACACACCCTCCATGGTAATTTCTTTGAGAAAAACAACAGAAAAGTTGGGTATCTCAGCTTGAGATTTATATGAAAAAAATACTGCTAGACAAAATTAATTTATAGACTTTACTGCAGACTTTTGGATTTTCTCATCTTGTTCCGTTATTTTTATTGTACTTTATTGTTCTACTTTTTCTGCAGTTGTCTTTCTAATCTGCCATGTAAAAATAAATTTTTAAAAAAATGTACAGACTTAGCACCTTTTGCATTCACATCCAGTTTTTGTCCTCTGAAGCCAAGCTTGATTCTGCTGTTTCTTATTTTCACAGTACCAAATTAGTATTTTTCCTTCATATCAAACTGATTTGTTTACAGCTGAATTGGAACTCATGGTACATATAGATACATGAAATTATACTGGATGTAAACTCGTAACAAATCTTCAAATCCAAGTTGGGTTTTTTTTTTTTTTTAGTCTAAAATTATCTGAATTATTCTCTGTTGAAGGTAATTCATATAAACTTCAAATTTTAACAAAATGAACAATGAATTCTGAAAAAAATAAAATTTATGGTGAGGTGAAACTGGAAACCAAGAATGGTTACCAAAAAACTTGTGCTATGCTTCATCAAAGTAGATTCTGTTGAAAAGTATATTTTGCATAAAACTTAACAAATAGGTATCATAAAATTTCAATCTTATTTTATTTGCAGTGCAACTAACTTTTGACTGGCCTTCGTATTCTATACCATTACGATAGATTGAAATGTTGAGAATGAATTTGGGGGTAGGGAGAACAAAAGAAGGGGAAATTGTTAAAATAAGGCAACCTTATTTTTTCATAATTCTATGGAAGATTGCATTCATATTAACAGTTAAATAATTTAATATTGTTACCTCATACTATTTCTTATATTGTTAAACTTTACACCCCATTTATTTTACATATTATACCAGTAGTATACCTCATGGACTATCATGGAATCGCTTGTCACTTATGAGAGTTAAGTAATTCAAAACATATTTGTCAATGCTTGATGGGTTTTTTTTTTTTTTTTTCTTTAAAAGCAATCACAGATTACAATGTAGAAGTTATATAGACAATAAACTTGGTGATGCGTCTTCAATATTCTTTAACAGAGGTGTTTCCAGTTATACTAAGGTTTTGCTGCAGAAACTTTTAAGATCTGCCTAATTTTATCTGTAAAAATAAAGAGTATTTGATTAAAGCATTCTTTGAAAAACTTCTTTGACTCTTGTTTTATTATTGTTGCTTGAATTAAAATTAAGAAAGCACTTCATGAACTTAAGTTCTATTTTTAAATCTTTCGGATCTTAAATTTTTGCTTACAGTTTCTAACAGATAAAGTATTTGTGATTTGTTACTAAACTGAATTTCTAACAAAACAAATTGTTTACAATCTAATTCTTCCAAAACATTTTTTTCCCTTTCAAAAATTTAAAAAGATTTTAAAATACATTTAGTTTATGCAAACATAAATGAAAGATCGAACCCTAATAAAAATAAATAAAACTATACATGATAGATTAAATACATAGATTCTATTAGTAATGTAAAAATAATTATAATAATAAAAATATTTGTGTTGTTTTTACTTTTAAAAAAATTGCTAAAGCAGTGAAAGAAATCTTTGTTATTATCTAAAAGTTTTTAACTTGAAAAAGAAACCAAAATTACAAGTAAGTAGAAGTTTACCAAAATTCTGTCAAGAAAATATTGTTTTAAGTCAGATTTCTTTTTATTTTTAAAACATTGTAAAATATATATATTCAACAATTTTATTTCATTTATTTTTCTAAAAATTATACAGTTCACACTGTCCTACAAACTTTTGTTTTTTAAAAATCACTTTCTGTTGAAAGTTCCCAACTTCTTTGCAAATGGTTGTTTTCCCTTATAGTTCAACCTTTGCTCTGCAAATTGTAGGAGTCTGAATTATAAACTACTTCTAAGATTTTCCTGACATACTTTCCAACTCTTCCGGATTTTTTCCTGTGTATCAATGTTTCTTGCATATTCCCAAAATTATAATTGGGGTATTTCAAAGCTATGAAAGCATTGTTTAATTCCTTTTCACAGGCTATTTAAGTTACCTCAATAAATTTAATTGAAATTATAGTTTGATTTAAAAGTCTAAATATAAGAACAAGATGTTTCTTAGCCCACAAAGCAGAGATTTGTAGCCTTTTGAATCATACAAATACTCCCAAGTTCAGATAACTCCACTATCTTCTTACTTTTGTGAGTGCAAAGTTCAAACTTTGATGATCTTCATAATAAGTACTTATTTTACAAAGCTATTGATTAAGTGTACAAATTTAATGAATAGCAAGTCAAAAGCTCTTATCTCAGTAGATTGAATTATTTAGGCATGGTTAATCGATGCAGCCAATTATTTGGACAAAAGTAGAAATTTTTTAAAAATATATTAAGTATCACTATTTTTATTTAGCAATCGACAGAATGTCATTTATTTGACATTTATTTGAATGAATTGCTTTTTAAAAATTCAATTTTGCATAAAAAATTTAATATTTTTAAAATTTTAATTAAATCAAAGCTGTTTTGTAATCTATTTTGTTTTCATGCTTTTTCACACTCATCATCAGAGTGATTTTTCAGATAATCTGATATTTAAGGACCTTTTTTTGTCTCATTTATCCACTCTGATCATTTTTGTCCAGTGCCTGCATCAAAACTACTTTGTGATCATGCATTCATACCTTTTTTGCATGCTTAACAGAAAATAATGGTCTGTGAATGTTAAGACTTATTGCTTCCTAAAAACTTCCTGAGTGGTCACTCTTCCCACTTCTCATTCTCAAAATTTCCAATTGTCTCATCTCAAATCAAGATATATATATATATATTAAGCTAGAATCCTGAGATTACTCCTTTTGAAAAACACTCAAAAGCATAATTATTACTCATCCTTACTTGGGAATCATTTTTGCCTTCATCATCATCTTCTTAGTCTTCTTTTGGAGAATTTTGGACTTTGGTGATTTCTTTGCTCCCACGCTTAAAATTCAGTAGCACCATCTTCTGCAATGTCTAGCATTTTCATCTGGGCCAGTTGAAAAATTCGGCTAATGTTTTTGTCAAGTTCATCATAGTGTCATTTGCATCACAGATTCCCATGCTTTACTCATCATATAAATGCAGTCTGTAATGTTGGTGCATTTCCAGAACTTCAGTAGTATTGAAACTAGATGAGTATTCACTTTTAAAAAGTAATTTTCTGATAAATTTCTTACAGTAAAACTATTTTTAAAACTGCACCCGGATCCATTGGTTACAACAGAGACATTATATTCGGGGACAAAAAATAAATTAAAAAACACAATAATGTTTCCAGATTTCAGAAAGTCAATATCTGGATGAAATGGGCAGTTGTGGAACAATAAATGGGCTTTAATCAAATTTGTTTTTTCTTGCCATGCCAAGATCTCACTGAAGGCACGAAAATATGAAAAAAAAACACTTTGAAAACAAATGGGAATTCATCCAATCATTCTTCTGATGTAAATAGTGGGCAGAAAGTGCAGGTCTTTGTACTTTCTTAAGGTATCTGGTATTCTTACTCTTCCAACAGCTAGTTTTAGCATTTGGGGACCCGATGCATGTAACAGGCTAAAACAGTGAATCTCTTTCATTCTTTTCCATTTGGGAGTAAAAGTTTCAGGTATCACAGCTAAAGTTTTTTCCTAATGGTCCTTCCAGTACAGTTTTATTTCATTACAGTTGTAGATTTGTTGAGCTTAAGTTCTCTTTTTTAATTGACTTTTTTGTATCTCTGATAAATAAATCTTGCACTGTGGCAAATTTTGACTTCCTCTAGCCAACTACTGTTAGCTTTAAAATCATCTGAACCACTGAGCTTAGAATTCAGAATTGAAGCTTTCTTTTGTATAATCTATCCCAATTATTCCTTTATACCTTTTTTGATCACAGTACATAGAGGATCTAAATCTGCATGATCAGCTCATTTCAGGGCTTTTTGAAATTTTATAGATTTCTCGCTATCTAATTCAGCAATTAAATTAGTAAAGAATTTATATACAAGACAAAATTTATGAGACAGATCTGGCAGGATCCATTCTTCTTATGTATGTGCCATAAAATGACATGAAAAGTTATGACTGTTTCAACATAAAACAAAAGGCTTGTCTGTAAGGTGTCCAATGTTTGGCCAAGAAAAGTACTGTAAAAGACCCAAAATCCGCCGATCCGAAATCCGCAAGGCTCTAAAATCCGCACTGTCTGTTCATTGTAAACAATGAAATCTGCCCTGCCATCTGCAAGTTCAAAAAACTACACTATAACCACAAAGTAAAGATAAATAAGAAATTCCCACTTGAATTAAAAAGTTTTAGGAGTCTGTGAGCTCTAATCTTAACATTGATAACTTTCAAATGACTGACAGTGACATAATTGACACTGAATTATGATCACATGACACAGACTCTGGTGCAGTAATAAGTGAGGATGATCAAAAGGTTGATAAATTAACATTTAATGAAGGTTAGGCTGTGAGAAAAAAATATCTCAGATTTGTAGGGCAGCTAAGCTGTGTTACGAACAGAAAATAATGAAAAATAAATAAATAAATAAAAACTATAATTAGAACATCCCAAAGTCCTAAACTATTGAATATACATGTTTAAATAAGTTGTACTATAATCTCATAATTTTGTATATTGCATTAATCCTCTGTATTTTTATATCATGATTCTAATTATAAGTAACATGATTTGTTTCCCTTGATCTCTATTGTATTTTTTTTCTATTATTTTCTGAGGGGGGTGGAAATAGAATAAATTTCCTATTATGACCCAAAATTCTAAAATCTGCACAAGGTCTGGAACCAAGCTGTGCGGATTTTGTGTCTTCTACTGTATATTCTTTACATGAGGGAAATGTGGATCATAATCTAGTGCTGCAACTAGAGATTACGTCATGCAGGACACATTTTAATTTTGATTGTACCCTTCAGCACTCTACCTAGGACATATACCCACCTGCCCTAACTCTAGTTGCAGTCCTGCCCCCGACCATTACAAATTACGACCCTTGTTCCTCCACACACTTACCCACTAATCGCTCCACAGTCAAACATTTCTGGAAGTTTTTTTTGTTCCCCCATCTGGAATGGTATTCATCTCTGTCACTGTGTTTTGAACTATATTCTGAAATGTCTGTTTGGAAAATAGGGAGGATTTGTTTGGTGAAACATGAAATTCCAATCATTTTGTGACCCTCTTATTCTAGCCTTGGATCTTTGTGGCTTCTGTAGCCAAAATGGCATTAAATGAAGCCCATTTTGAGTGATAATAGATAGCACAACAGCAGAGATGAACACCATTTTACAAAAAGGCTTTTGGCAGTCTAGTTGCGTGAAGGTGCAAGGATGCTATGACTTGTAAAGGAGCCCGCAAAGGACTAGGTATCATGACTAAAGGCCTGTTGTCCCAACCCTAAAGGACAAAGAATGAAGCCAAAGTGTCTTAAGAGAAGAGTCCACTATCGGATGTGAACATCAACATGAACTTAATCTAGTGTTCTCCTCAAGTCTTCTTTGACAAGCGCATCATCTAACAAGTTTTACTGATCGCCAAGCAGAAAAATCAGAATATCATTTTGAATACTTTAATTGACTAGAATTACACATTGCAACTTCATAACGCTGCCCCGAGACTAGACCTACTAAGTCCCAAGAACTCCTTGCACCTACTGCCGGGGTAGCCTTAAATAAGTTCTTTTGCTTCCCTCTGTCCTTTGTTATTAGCCCCTTAAAAGTTGTATTATTTTCAAGAAAACAATCTTAAAAGTAGTTTTAAAAATATTTATACTAACAGCGTCATCCGGTGTTGCCCGTGCAATGAAAGAGAAATGCCCATTGACCTTAAATATAGATTGTAAAGGGAAGGAATGTGAATCCTCCTGCTGCAATCATAAAAAAAGGACATGGGACTTCCTGCTGCAACGAAAAAAAAAAAATGAACACGGCACCTGATAGCATACAGAGGTAACTGGGAATTGGGCTTTGCTAGGCTGGAATGTGAATCCTCCCGCTGCTATGATTTAAAAAAAAAAAAAAGGACATGGGACTTCTCGCTGCAATGAAAAAAAAAAATAAACACAGCACCTGATAGCATACAGAGGTTACCAGGAATCAGACGTAGCTAGGCTTCTCCCCTTCTACCTGTCTTTTGTTCGGTCAGTCGGTCATTTATAGCTAATACCTACGCAACTACTAAAAACAGAGTCCATTCATTAGTGTGAGATTGTAAAGGGAAGGAATCATTATCAAAATCTGAAAAGGAAAGATGCTTTTTAGTTTAAATAAGTAAAATGATTGAATAGACTGTGAACTAGTAAAGCATAAGTAACTACGTCCACGGGCAACTAAAAAGACGACTTTAGCTATTAATTAAAGATAAGACAACTTAGGATACTATTTTGAAATATTTAGTGAATTTTCTTTTGCTCCAGGTAACTAATTTCATGATCAAAAGAATGACAAGTTATATTCTTTATTTCTCTCCTCTTTCCCAGCTTTGTCTGCCATCAGGGTTCATTTTAGAGGCCTCCCTGAACCGTTTGCCTTTCATCTCAGCTATCCTGAGGGGAACCAAACAATGATTGTGTCATATATGATACATTTATGTATTCATTAAAAGTATTATGTATGTGAGAGAACCAGCCAGAAATAAAATACAAAGATGATTTTATGATATTGATTATTTTATTCTTTTACTTAATGTCACTATAAAATTTATAAAGCGATTTCAATTCAATCAGTGATGATGTATAAGATGTGTAATGCTAGTATTATTAAATTACATCATTTAATTTACATTAAATGAAGGACTAATATTGTACTTCATTTGAATGAATTGAATATTGATTTTCATTTTGAATATGTACAGAACTATTTGTAGGTGATGTTTTTTATGAATATATTAAAATTATTAGGCAAGTTGGAGTGTTTAGGCTGATTAATTTTATTTTTCGCATAGTTGGTAAAAAAATAAAATTAATCAGCCTAAACACTCCAACTTGCCTAATAACTTGAAAAGTTGATAGAATCACTTTCTAAAATGTGTATATTAACATTTTTTTAACTATTTTTATCATCTTAAATTAGTATATCCAAATGAAGAGTATTGACTATTGACAGCTTTATAATGCCATATATTGCATAAATGATTCACTGCACATTTATTAAAATTTTTCACTATTTTTGCTGTGATTCTATTTGCTACCAAATTGATAAACCCTGCTTTGAAATTGAATGAAAAATAGGTATTTAAACCTTGACTTTCTAAAGTTAATACTAATTGTTTGTGCTTCTTTTCATTTAATCCCTCCCTCCGAATCAGACTGATAGTTGTATCTTTATTTCTAGATCTTGAAGCATGGTCCAAACTAACGGATTTAACTCTACAGAAATGCCACTGTCTTCAGTTATCTTCTTTTGCACTGTTTGTATCTATTTTGCCTAGTATTCAAGTAGTAATCTTAAGTGACATGTTCAGGGAGCCTCCAAAAGGATGTAGCCATGTTGGATTAAGTGCTGGTACTGGACTTGGAATGTCATCAGCTGTCGTAAGCAATCAAGATGAGCACATTGCTGTGCAGGGCCATCACCAAGATTTTGAACACCCTGGTGATGAGGAAAATGAAGAGAATGAAAGAGAATTCATTGATGTTGAAAATGAAGAAAATCCAGAACCTCAGTTTATGGTTTTGCAGAGAGATTTTTTTGATGGTGAAGAGGAAGATGATGGTGTCCTTGTAGATGGTAATCAAGATCCTGCTGTTTTAGAACAAGAACATAACGAGGGTGGAAATCTTTTGGAAGATCATCCAAGTAATTCTTTGTATGATGAAAATAATGTAATAAATCATTCTCTTAAAACATCTCCATCGGAACTTAAATACTGCCCATCAACTTCATTTGCTTCTGAAAATAAGAGTGAAGATCTGAATGAAGAAAAATATCATGTAAGACATGCTGATAATGAATTACTTTCTTCAAAGCCTAAATGTAACACAGCCTTCTCTTCTGATCCTGAAAAAAATAAATTAATGGATGAAGATATGTCTGATGATGATTGTTACAGATCAAATAATAGTGTTGTGTCTGGCACTATGCATTCTAGACATATTGACACTTATGATCCTCATAAACCTTCAACTTCAAAAGCTGGAAGCCACCTTGATTATTTATCAGCATATCCCTCTAAAACTTGTAATTCATCTGATTCTGACAGTGATAGTAATTATAAATCTGGTAGAAGTACTAAGCGACCAAAAAAATATTCAAGTAAACATGCTGTATTAAAGAGAGTGAAAAAATCAATGGGAAAAGGAGAAAGCAGTTTTTTGTCAGTTGCTAATTCATCGAAAAATAGTAATGACTGTACATCAGAGATTAAAAAAAGTGATTCATATGCAAATTTTAAAAAAGAGCAAAAAGATAAGTCTTTCAAATTTGAAGAAGATATGCAAAGTTCTTCTGATGAAGTTGATAACAAGACTTCTACTGGTGTTTCAGGCAGTCGTAAATTTTTAAACAATACTAATGTTAAAACACCTGAAGGTAAGACAGATAAAAAAGTACAAAATGATATTGATGATGATATTATTAATTCCGCTATTGAAAATAATTCTCCAAAAGAGTCTTTATGTTGTGATTGTTCCTGTAAAATTAAATGTGAAAGGTCATTAAATGTTCATAATACTACTATTGTTGAAAAAAATACAAATGCTGCAAAAAATGATGAATGTATGAAATGTATTATAACTGTTAAAAATGAAACAGAAAGCTCACAAAATTGTAATATTTTAGATAAAGATTCTGAAATTAAATCAACTATTAGTGATTACAGATCTTCAGTTGATCAAAAATGTGCTGATAAATCTGCTTGCAGTACTGCTGCATCTGGTATAGAATCTTCAACTTGTGATACACCAGTTGAGGCTTCCAGTGATGATACTTTCAGTAAAACTAACCCTCATACATTTTCAGTCAGCTGGACAGATTCAGCTTTAGAAGATCCAATTCAAATTGATGGGGATTTATGTGATACATTTTCCTCTCATATTGAGGAAAATTTATCAGCATCAAACATAAATGAAAAATTACCTGAAATTCAAAATTCTGTAACTGACTTAAATTCTACTTCTACTCGTGTTTGTAATAATATTGAGACAGAGATAGATTCGCCAGAAAATAAGTCCTGTGGTACTAGTAGTAATAAAATTGATGGTGTTCAGGCTATGAAAAATGATCAAAATGAAGTTTTAACAAAAATTTCCTCCATAAAAAAAGAAATATCACTTGACAGTAATGATAAGCATGTTACGCATGACCATCGTTCCTACAATACAAATGCAAACATGTCACAAGAAAATCTTCCCGATGCATTACGATTAAATAATGCTTGCCAAGCATCTACTTCAACAGCTAGAATTGAGTCTGATTATAATAATAGGCCTTCTAGATTGGTTAAAAGATCACAGTCAGCAAAGCATTTAAAAAATAGAACATCACCAGTCAATACTAGAAGTAGAAAAAAGAATTCTTTGCTTATAAATACTTCATCAGAAATTGAAGTTAGCAATTCTCCCGAAAAAGAAAATAAAAAATGTTCCTCAGAAAAAAAAATGCAAAATTATGGGGCAGAATTTTCACCTAAAATAAAAGAATTGAAGGAATCTGAAATGCTTGATGATAAAAATGATAATGCTGGTTATTACATTTTAGTGCCAAATAATTCATTGGAATCAATTGAAATCATTAATCCTTCTACTGGTGCATCATTTAAACCTCCTAGATGCTATGTAAATTTGTGGAATGCAGATGAAACTGCTGATAGCTATATAAATAAATCAAAGCGGAAAAAAATGTTTAAAGCACCCAATATATCTAATAATTTAGATCATGATGAAATGATTTTACCATCTACATCAAAAACTGAATGTAATATTGACTGTAAAATTTCAAATCATGATGAAAAAGTAAATAAAAAAGCACCTTTAAATTCAATAAAGTCCAAAAAAGGAGCAAAAAAATCAAGAAAATCTTCTGATTTTGACATGAAAAATGAAGAACAAGTCCAAGCAAAGTGTTTCAAAGATGAATGTTGTAACATACATAAAAGTTGCTGTAGTCTTTCTAATGAATCTCCAGTATCAAGTTTAGAAAAATTGCACATTAGAAAATCAGATGCAGCTATTTTCATGAGAAAATGTCATAAAGAGGTAACACCTGAATTTGATTCGTCTGATCAAATGTCCTGCTCCAATGCAAATAACAGAGAAAATATTCATGGCAGTTTTAATAGACACCAAAAAACTGAAAATAAATCTGTTGCAAGAAAGAACTGCAGGAGTGAAAAACATTTTAACTCAAAATATGAAGGCGAGTCTTCTCCTAGAAGAACTGTAACAAGATCTTCCTCTAATCTATCCTCTAATGTAACTAAAAAAAGAAGAAAAACTGCTCCTGTAAAACATAAAAGAAAAGGTTTGAATAAGCCAGCAGTTAAGTCAAAAAATTCATATCCAACAAAAAGCGCTGGTAAAAAAATTCCTCAAATATCAGTTATCAGTCAGGGTACGCAAGCTACTAGCGCAGACATAAGGCGTTCAGTCAGACGTATAAGACGAGCAACTGCACGCAGAAGGATACCACCTGTATCAAGGAGTTCTTACTCAGGTAAAATGTAAGTATCTTGAAATATGTTATATTAAAAGGAGCAACCTTTATTAGTCTTTTTCTATATAAATATGTGTGTGTGTGTGTAGCTTTAGGACGCTACGGGAAACTTGTGTCGTGGAACCCAGAGGGAGGCATGGTGAGGGTATTGACGGCTAATTTTCGCTGTCCGGCAAACGCCGGGAGCGCTCGGTGGGTATCCTTGGGCCATAGCGGCCGTTGCTGGAAGAAAATGAGTCGAACTCCGACTGCGGTAACATAATTTTATTTGGATTCAATACATCTTTATTTGGCAGTTGCGTCACACGAAAGTTCTGCTCCTGGGATGATGCATCCGCTTTTATCACCTTCTGAGGTCGTGTCACATGACTAAAAAGCATTGTAATTATTCGCCAAGAGCTAAATCTGGGCAGCAGTTTTCCAAGGTTTGTTATGACTTTTAAGCCGCCTATGTGGCTGGCTGCCGGGACCGTCTACAAAATTACAAAGGAGTAGCAAGGGACCGTGTATTGATTGCAGATTTCTTTGTTCCAACTGAATTGACGTGCGTAGTTCCAGAAATATGGGATTTTCGTGGGCTTTTGACTTGTAATGTTACATCTGTGGGATCAGGTTAGTCACTGACTCCAATAAACTCACTGGTTTTATTTAAAACGAGACATTTCATGATCTTAAAATGCATTGCAAAAAGTTGCACGCGCAAAATTTATTAACTACGTGAAAATATAAAAAGTTAGTGGGTTGTTCTATAGATTTTGAATGTGTGAATGGCATAAGTGCTGTATTAGCCAAAAGGGCTTGTTTGATGATTAAAAAGTATTTTTTTATTAGTTTGTTTATTTATTTGATTGTAATCAGCTTCCTACACATATATATATTTATTATCAAAATAAAGTTGGAAATAAGACTGCTGTGTTAAGAAAAAATTCCTCTCATTCATTTTCAAAAAGTTACACTTTTTTAATTTGTATACAACCCACGCACAAAAACATTCCCAATCAGTAAAATGTGCCCCATACACTAACGAGGTGATGTACCAAACTTGAGCCTTTCCTCAGCCAACGTCACAGAGATATCTTTAAAGAAAGAGGATCGGGGACTATGCATGAATTGGAATGTAAACGTTCATTGCTAGAGTGGAAAAAAGATTTTCTTTTGTAATTTCTGTGTGACCCCTGAAATGAGATCATTCGACGGGATTTTTTCCGTAAAGAGCCATTGAAAAGTGATTTAAATCAGCGTCATATTTATCTGCATATCTCTGGCATTTTTTTAAGGTATAGTTCTCAAATTTTGTATGTCACCTCATGAGTGTATGAGGCACATTTCACTAACTGGGAATTGTTTTATAGAGTGGTTGTATGCAACAAGGAAATGGATTAGTTGTTCAAAAGATATACAAACAGCAATTCTCAGATAGGAATCGGCTGCATTGTTGAACATTCAAGCATCTTCATTGTGAGTTAAACACAAATGGATCATTTTATGCTTCTAGGCATGGCACTGACTTTGGCATTAGAAGGTATTGCAGAATAACTGCGCTAAAAGAAAGAATACTAAACTTAGTAGAGGATAATATTTCAACAATCTCAGAGCTCTAATATGGACATTGGGTGTGAGCCATGCAACTGTTTTGAGGACTTAGCAAGTGTGAGCCATGCAACTGTTTTGAGGCGTTCCATCTTCAAGAAAGATGCAATGCATCTGTATCAGTTAGAGAGGGTGCAAGCAATGACCCCTAACGATTACCTTCTATTTCTCAACTTTGCCCCTTGTACCAACAGCAGACCAATTGAACTTTTCCTGCAGATGTTTTATTCACTATTAGTGCTATAAAAGTCATGAAAATATTAATACCTGTATGTATTCGTTACTCTAAACTCACTACCTGTACCTGTTACTAAGTATTCGTTACTAGTTCGAACGCGAGAAACAAGTCTTATAGCCAGGCACATATCTCAAGGAGATAGGGGCTGCAGCCCTCCTCTCCAAAATCTGACCCTTTACTTAGCTTACAATGTGATATTTATTTACAACTGATACTTAGTTAGCAATTTGATACACAGCAGGGATGTACCCAGAAAAAAATTTCGGGGGGGGGGGGGGGGGGGGGGGTCCAAACGGTGAAAAAGGCAGAATTTTTCACAAAAAGACTTCATCATTCTTATTTTGTTAACAAAAACTGAAATTTTGGGGGGGTCCAGACCCCCTGGACCACCTCCCTGGGTACGTCCTTGATACACAGCCCCCTCCCCCTCTCCTCCTGAAACAAAATCTTGGCTATGCTACTGTACATAGCATTATATATGATTACGAATGTTTAAAATACTACATGCAATTCCTTTTTTTTTTTTTTTTTTTGTTTAAAAACAAATAAAAATATCATACAAAGCATAAGAGTTGTATTTAGAGCTTATTTTCTCTGATTAATAGATGTTTTTATACAAATGTATTGTTTTATACAATGTTAAAGTATCCGAATAACTCAGAGCACCCATAGAAATCTTCCAAAAACATGCTGTCCTCCCACATATAGTCTCCCTCCTCCTTTTTTTAAATTCTGAACGCTGGTTTAACCTGTTCATTCTCATCATAAAAAGTATAACGGAAAGCTTGTGCCTAATGTTGCTTCTGAGTGCGGATTCTTGATTGATGAGGTTCAAGTTGCCCCCCCCCCCCTCCTCCCCCTTAGACGTCAACATTTTAAAAAAATACTGAACTTTTTTGAATCATTTTACCAGTGGCATACGCAGGGGTGGGCATAGAAATCCTGAGTCTCTCTCGAAATTTTTGTTTAAAATGAAACGATAACTTAAATGCGTTTAAGTTTGCATGCCAAATATTTTTTTTTAATTTCCAATTAATATTTTAAATGGGTGAATTCGTTGACTTTATAAAAAAAAATTTTTAAGCTGTATTTAAATAACTTGTTATTTGTTACTCATATTTCAGTTCTAGCTCAAGCATTTAAAAAAATAAGTTCTCAATCCTTCGGAACCACCCTGAAAAATAATCCTGATTACACCACTATTTAGTACTAAAATATCAAAAAGCATGAGTACCCCCTTACTAACGTGTTTCTATTCTTATAGATATTGCTCCTCTACAATTGCAAGAACACCTCCTTTCTCCCCTCACCCCCACCCCCCATCCCTAAAAAAAATCTGATATTGGCACCCATGCATAACATATTATATACCGTATATCCTATCCCTACATGGTATAAAAAAGATGCCATGTCTAATCCCATATCATAATAGAGCAGCAGATACTATTTTATCTCCGTAACTGATATTTCATCATCAGTAACGATAATGAAACATACGGATACTTTCAAACCTCATCAAAACAATACCATTTGGCACATATGAAATGCAACCCCCTTTTACTAGTCAGCACGAATAGTGAAACATACTGCTACTCAAATATCAAGACTGATTTTCCCCTTCAAGCCATAAGCCTATACTACTTCCGGTATCCAGTAACAAATAACAAAACACACTTGTACTCAATTACCGAAACTCATTTTCCCCATTCAAAGCATGCCCGGCAGTCTGCATTTGAAGTTCGAAGCTGGTGGATCCGGATGCAGTAACGACTCATATTCGAAAGTAGCAATTCATTACTTCGAGTCTGAGTGATTACCCGCATCTCAGTAACGAATACATACGGTTTGCCACAGCTCTGTTCACTATTGAAGCTACCTTTACATGGTTGGGTATGTTCAGTATCCATAATTCTCACCTGTGGGCTCATGAAATCTTTCTACCTTTAAAACATGTGAAATCTAAGTAAAAAACAAATTTAAAAAACATTTGATAAAAATGTTTACAGTACCCAAAACTGTAGTGAAAAAACAGTGGGGGTGTGGGAGGGAGATTTTGAACCGTCAGACCCCCTCCATGGCTACAGCTTTGACTGTACCTATAATAATGCCTATGAGAAAATACAAATTATTAAATTTCTGCATTACTTCTATTCACAATAGTATCATTTTATTTTCATAGTTCTGGTAAAGTATACAGTAAAAGGCCTGTAAATACTAATCCACGGCCAGAATCCCATGATAAAGCTACAAGTACTAGTGATCCTTTACTGGAAGATGATGCTGTTCAAGTGAGTATATATCTATAATAAAAGAAGACTTTTCTATGCATTACTTGGAATTTAAAATTTTTGAAATTTCTATTGGTTTCTAACACCTGTGAATTCTAAAATACCATCAAACATTGTGTGCCTGTCTGTCATTCTGCCCATCCATTTTTTACATGTTCACACAGCCTGTGAAAATGGCAGAAGCATATGAAATGAAATTTGGTCACATGATATGTGATAACTTTACTTGAACTATAAATACTGATTTTTTTCAAAATTTTGAAGTTTTGGAAAAATTTCTTCAAAAGTTATACATTTTTGTTCTTGCATCACATAAAAACTGCTTAGTTCAAAAAAAAAAAAAAAGAAGAAGAAGAAAGAAAGAAAAAAAGGAATTTATACCATGATAGGTTAGGCATCATTTATTTTTTTTTTTTTTTTTTTTTTCTAAATTTTGAATAGAATTTGAGATGTTATGAGTATCTATTCAAAATGTGTTCAGACATCACTTAAAAACTGCTAAAACAAATGGAATGGAAGTTACTATTAGGAAAGGTTATTTCTGAACTTAAACTATAAACTTAGTTATTAAATTTTGAATAGAGTTTATGATTTTGTTAAAATTATTCAAAATATATACATTTTTTGTTTATGTATCGCATAAAAACCACTAAAGCAAATTAAACAAATTTTAGTACCTGAGTGGTGGTTGCATAACTTAAAATATAGGCATAAAAAATTTCATGGATTTTGTGAAAATTGCATGAATTTTTTTAGCACATCACTAAAAAATGACATGATGAAAGAAAAAATAATTGACTATAATACATAAATACCTTGACATAATTTAAACAATAAATGTTGAATTTTCTCAAAAATTTTAAATTAAAATATTTAGAAATTAATACAATTTTGGGGGCTGGGAGCATCACCTTATTGCATAACTGCCAACCTGCCAGAAGAAAAGAAGAATATATATATATATCCACACTTAAGATACAAATCATTATTGCTGTGATATTTTGCTTGTTCATATTTTTTTTAATCAGACTATTAAAGACAAATGTATTTCAAGGACTTAAAATACAGAGATCAATACACAGTTGAATAAATATATCGTGGGGAAAAGTGCCTTTATGTTAGCTGCATTAGCAAAAATGTTTCATTTTATTTTAAAAATAAAATAAAATAAGATTATTTTCTCATTTAATCATGCAAAATCAATCTAATGCAAATCCATTCCCTATCTAAATCACAGAATTAGTGTAATGATTTCTTAGTTTTGCATACAAACTTCCAGCGGCATTTTAAATGATGAATTTATTCATCGAATTACATCAAAATAAGCATTTGTGCACTTTGTAACTGCATTAGTTCTATGAATAAAAAAAATACTTAAGGAAATACTCATTTAACTAAAGGATGCAAAAAGGTAGAAATTGAATTGGCAGCTATGAAAAATCAGAACAATATTTACATAACAAGGCTTGAAAATCGGAACAAACACGATTAAATTGAAATGGCAGCTATGTTATTGCTATGTTAAGGCAGCTATATTATTGCATCTGGAGCTAATGAAATGACATTCAGTAATGCAATAATTGACTATTTAACTCTAGCAATAGGCTACAATTTATTTATTTTTCAAAATTTGGAATGTAAAATATTTTATGACATAGATGCGAAATTCTCCTTAAGAATCATGTTAAAATATCCGTTATTAATCAAATTAAATTTAGTCATAGACAAGAAGATTGTTAAAGTTGAATAATTGTTGATTGAACTTTTTTAAATTAAATATAATAATAATAAAAAGTTATATGAAAATTTTGTCTTAGTGTTATGTGAAAATGACCAAAACAAATGTAGTGAAACTGTGTTCAACATTTACATAAATATGACTAGTAATCTTTTTATGTCAATTCTTATTTTATACTTTTCTTGTTTTAATTATTCTTTTAGACACTACAGTTGGCATCTGATACACTATTAAGCTTTACGGTAATCTCATGTGGCATATCAGATCTTATCATTGATCGCTGTCCTAAGTTGTTTCATATTGATCGTAAGTCAATTATTAATCAGATTTATTCTACTTACATGTATTGTATTTACTTATAATCTTTTTATTTTTTCTGTTAGAATTGATACTAAAGAAATTTCTGTGTAAAATTAATTAAAAACTTTGTAAAATGACACCCATAAATAAACAAATGACACAGTATGATCGTATGAGCTGATACAAAAGTTCCACCCTTCTATTTTTAAATATCATCTAAGTATGTGATTTTAAAGCAATGAAAGAATAAAACTCATTTTTTGTGTAACTCATTTTAATCAAGGTTGTTTAAATTAGAAAAACTGCTGAAAAAATGAAGTGTTTAGATTCTATGAATTCTTTAATAATTATTTTTTATATTATTTTTACATTATTATTTCAGTACAAGCCTGTCGTATATTGAAAAAATTTCAACTGAATCATTGCCCTGCTATGAAGAGATTAAATGTAAGTCAGTGTCCAAAATTGAGCATATCTGCCTTAGCAGCTCCAGTTTTGTCAGCTGCTGCGTCTTATATCTTGGTAGCTTATGAACCTTGCATGCAGGTATGTTCTTATACTTTAAAAAAAGTATTTTCAAATTTAATTCAATTTTAAATAGAGTTGTCATATTTTCTTTTGGTTTAACTTCTAGAATAAAAATACGTAATTTAACTTCATTTAGAAACTGTCTTAAAACAAAGTTTCTGGTTTTACTGTTGAAAAAATAAATACATTTTTCTATTGTTATGTTAAATAACAGCTTTTGTATTTTTCCTGCAGAATCATCTTGATTTTTACCTACTTTGTGCCTACTATCATGGGCATCAGTAGTATAGGTTAAGGGAGTCACTTGCCCCACCTCTTAATTTTTTTAATGTCATTTAAACATACAGAAATCTTAGTAATCTCTATCTCCTCCTCCCCCCCCACTTTCCTAAGTGGAAAATCTGTTGATTTTCTTTAATGTGGGGTTTGAGATTGTGTAATAAAGTTAAATTAAATCCCCTCCCCCTTCTCTCTCCTTTTTTAAAATTTTTTATTATACTAGGGGCCAAGGCCCCTAGACTCGCTACGCTCACTTTTCATATGAAGCATTTGGCCGCTAATAAGGTTTATTCGTAAAAAAGATAGAATTTCAACAAACAAAACCCAGAGGTTGGACCCGATAGAATGTTACCAAGCAATGCATTGCTTGGTTCTTGCATGTTGCTCGGAACATAAAAATTTAAACTTTGCACTATTTTTAATTATGTGAAACCCATGAAACACCACGCGTATTAGCCAATTATGGCAAATTTTCATAATTTGGCAACTTGTGTATATGTATAGTTAATAGTTAGCTTCAAGAAAACAGTACTCCATATGTTTTCTTTGATAAAACCTACAGAACAGCTAGGATAGCTTGCTACCCATGACAACTTTTCATTATTTGGCAATTGACACATGCTCACACCTATAATTACTGCTCATTTAAGGTTCCCTGAAAACCGTTATCCATATTTTCATATACATAATTCTTTGCAGATGGGTGTATTTAGCACCATGAATTATATCATCTCGCCGCGCTTGCAAATATCCAAAGTGTACTATAACTGCTATTATGGCATAGTTGACACCACCAAATATTTCTACTGGTAGCAAATACTCCAGCTGGACCGAACCGGCTTTAAAATAATCTGAATTTTAATTATTTTTCATGTTCAGGATATTGGGTTCTTTTTGAATTCGTGGTTTAGATTCACCGTGCTTGGAAAGATACCATTTTGCCAGATCCTACCTAATGCCAAGATGGCGCTTTTAAAATCAGTTACAATTAGTTAATCTGTTTTGGAAAAATGAATAATCGCTAATTCTAAACTCCTGTTGTCTAAGCAAACTTAATATTTGAAAATTGTCAACTTTGTGCAAGACACTTTAAGTTATTTATTTCACATACTTTTTAATTTGGCGTAAAACGGGTGTCATTCTACTTCATGTTTGTCAATTTCACGCGATTCTACATACTTGGAATTGCTTTGTTGCAAAGGAATGAATGATTTTATGCCAAATCTGGCAGCCATTATGTTTTATTTTTTCATTTTTTTATTAATATCTTCTAAAATAATTCAATTTTCTAAATTTAAGTCAGCTTATCAGGTTCCTTGGAATTTTCTGAATCCGTGAACATGTTTCTCGAAATTCAAATCCCCACAGTTTAGGAGAAGATAACCCAACAAGCTCTTGACAGCGGCGGCTGTGGCCATTACTTTTTTTTAGAATAGAGAGAAACTATCAAATTTAAAAAACTGAATTCTGCTGATTTTAACATTCTTTCTTACTTTTAAAAATACACATACTTTTATTGTTTTCTGTTGCTATTCTTTTGCAAATGCATATTAAGTTAGAAAGGAAATTTAAAATGAAATACTTATAATTCTGTTGAATGTTTCAATATAGTACATCAAACATTTTTCAACTAAATAAGTGTGTATCCTTTTTTCTATTTGTAATCTTAATTATTTCATTGTCAATTGCCGTAATCGTAAAAGGTGTAAAGCCTTAAAATCATGAAATAATATTTATCAAAACAAGTTTGTACCAAATACAGTTGTTTGTGTACCATTAGAAATGTTCATATAAATTACTTTTTATTCTGGCAGTTTTTTATGGAATTTACAGAAAAGGTTGCATATCATCAATATGTGGTTTTGTTCTATTAAACAAATGCAGAGGGATAGATAGTGTTTTGTGTTTAACACTTTGAATAATTTTATAAAAGTTTGTAAGAAGTAATTCAGAATTGTATAATTTTTGTAAAATTTATTACTACACTATAAAATAACTACTCAAAACTAAAATTTAAATATTATAAACAAAGTTAAGAGACATTTTGTTGCTCAAACATTGTACCCTATTGTATGCTCTGATCCCCATGTCAATAAATAAATTTTAAATTTAAAAACATAATTTAAAAAAAAAAAACATTTTGATTGATGTAATGCTGTATTCTACAAACATTTTAAATATAGCAATCTTTTTGTTTATTATTTTTTAATAGGGCTACCATCCTGGAGAGGGTGAAAAAGAAATACTGTCAAAGGCTTCAGCAAATCAAAGTTTGATCATTTTTCATGATTTTTGTGATATATCTCATGATGCCATTCAAGCAAAATTAAAAGAGAAATTGTTAGAGTGGCTTCGTTATTTTTCCAGATTATATTTAGCTCTAAAGTAAGTTAATCTTTCTTGTTTTGTACTATACATACATTGTGTAAGTCTCTGTGTATAGCTGAACTGTTGTCTAAATCTTCCTCTCCTTTTTTTTTTTTTTTTTTTTTTTACCCCAAAACTTTAACAATTTATACTGTACATAAATGTACGTGTGTAAACAAGAAAATTGTCTTATGAAAATTTGTTTTGGTCTTGTGCAATGCACCTTATATAGAATTTACTGTACTTAAGTATAAAGATTAATACTGCGTTACAATTGTACTAAGTTAGCCAAAAAAAGTTTTTTTTTTTTTTTTTTTTTTTTAAGGAAAAAAGTTTGGCAGTTTAAAGTCTTGCCCTCACCTTCAATCCAGTGTAAGATGGGTGAGAATGACAGTTTCATGTTTTTGTCCCAATTTGAAACACCTAAGATCCAGCACTGCTTGGAGTTATGTCACGCTAGCATAATTATAACATACATGAGTCACTTCCTTCGAAAATGTATAATTGGTACTCAAAATCGTAGTCAGAGGGGGGTGTCCTAGGGACCCAGGCCCTCCGGAAATTTGGACACAATTTTGCAAGAAATTCTACTTTTTTCACCTTTTGGACTCACCCCCAAATTTTTTTTTCTGACTATGTCTCTGGTATTTCCCTCAATATGTATTAAAATTGTTGTGAATATTAATGATTGATTATAAGTATAAACTGTGTGTTAAATTTGAGTAAGGCTTTTATAAAAATATTATGTTGTTACATTATGGAGGTGGAGTAAGGATATCATGTTTTGGAACAGAGTGTGACAGTGAAAAAGGGAGGTTGAAATTTACTGAAAAAAGTGTTATGTAATTTATCGAAGCTTCTTAAACATCTCAGAGCTATCTTTAAACAGGGTGGTCAGAAGCTATGCATGAATTTTAAGATAAGCATTTATTGCTAGAGGCTAAAAAAAATATTTTATTTTGTAATTTCTGTATACTCTCTGAATGGGATCACCTGATTTTTTTCCCCTTTGATTGGAAAAAAGTGAAAGTAGTGAAGTCAGCATATATTTATCTTCATATCTCAGATTTTTTGCATCACCTCAGTATATGGAGCACATTTTACTAATTGGGAATTTTTTGTATGGAGGTCATACACAAATTTATAAAGTGTCACATTTTAAAAATTAACTAGAGGATTTTTTTTTTTTTATGTAAACTTTTTTCCTACCTTATTTTGAACATTTTCTCAATTTATATCTCCTACTTACCTCTATTTGGTAAAAAATAATGTATTGCCATATTTTTGAGACACTCTGTGAATGTGTATTCCCTGCATTCTTTTTAATTGCTTGTATTTATGCTTTCAAAAATGTTCAAATACTTTGATTCTTTGCTTTATTTAAAACGAAATACCTGCATTTGTTATACTATTCATCTTGAATGAACCTAAATCTATTATACAGTAAACTCTCTATTTTGAACAATCAACGGACTAGCCAAAAATGTTCAGGTTATGGGGAGATTCATTATGAAGGAAGATTAGGAAATGCAAGTAGGTCGAGTTTATAAAATGTATAAAAAACAGTGTGGTTAGCCATGTCAGTTATGCAGATACACTACTAAACTTAAATAAGGTTAATAATGTCAAACTAATTTTAGTTGGACCTGTATTCTACTAGCTCATTCTTTTTTTATTATTATTATTTAAAAAAAAAAAAAAAAAAAAAAACATACAGCAAAATTTGTAGATGATCTCACTAGTCGAGGTTGCCTTCATAAGGAGGAAACTGCTTTACACATTCTTTAAGAATGTGAGTATTTCTCTGCATATAGATTTGAGCATCTTGGGCACCATATTATTGAGCCCTGGGATTTTCATAACATGTCTATTAAGACTATGCTGATGATTGCATCTGCTACTGGGCTCTTTTCCTAAGGTCTTTTTTCAGAAGTTTCCTTATTGCCTGAAGTTGGCAAAATAGGCCTCTGGTTGCGGTGCCTGGCCCCTGGGGGTACCTCAAGTGAGACCTGTGACTTGAAAAGTCATAAGTCACACAACAAAATTGCATAATTATATGGAACTAACCGCCAAGGTGGCCAGTTTCGCCGCCACATGCCTTGCTGTTCTTTATAATCAGTGAAGTGTTGACTAAATTTCTGGACTCATTTCTATGAATGTTTCTTTGTTTTAACAGTATTTGTCATTAAATTTATTTAGGTTAGGGTTGCTACACATTTTGGGTGTCATCATAAAAGCCGATGTTGAAACAGCAACTGGCAAAAATGTGCTTTAGCTCAATGCATGGTGACATTTTTTTTAGATGGGTGATTAATGTGCCTAGTATTGTAAATTTGTTTTAAAGCTGTGAAAAAATCCAAAAGATCTTGCATTTTCGTGTATCCATTATTGTTATTTTGTAATCCAGCTACTGCATGACACATGCTTCCTCCATTTGACGTCATTGAACAGTTAATTCAAGTTTTTGCATGTGCATTATTATTATTGCACTAATGTTTACATCTAGCTATTGCCGTTTACAGTGTGAAAATATCGTCGATTTTAATACCGCGTATGTTAACATATTATATAAGTAGATGTACTTGCTCCATTTGATGTCATTGAACTGTCAATTTAGATTTTTGCACATGCATTATTGTTATTGCACTAATGTTTACATTTAGCTGTTGCCGTTCGCAGCGTGGAAATATCGTCGATTTTGGTATGGCATACATTAGCATATTACATAAGTAGATTTGTTAAAAACATTTTAATTTTTAATGGCAATGAAAATTGAAATGTTTTTGAGAAATGCAGTGTAACAGGACAGCACTTTTTCTCCTTTAATGAAAAAAATACAAGATATAAAAGTACTCTTATAAAAAAAGTAGGAATCAGAGCAAGACAAGAAAAGCAAAGTGAAGCATAATCGGTAAATTACGTGAAAAAGTGAGTTCAGTCCATTTTCGTATTGTGTATGCTCGTGCAGCATACACAGAGCCTGATTATGAACAACGGGGGCCACAGGCATTGATGAATTTGGGAGCCCCCATGTATGAAATTTGTTTTATTTTTCATAAAATTTTTATATAAAAAAATATATTTCTGAATAATATTTAAAATTGGGGGCCCTTTCAAGCCGGGGGGCCCTGGGCAAAGTCCTGATTTGCCCATACGATAATAAGGCTCTGAGCATACATTTCTCCAAATTTCCATGTTGAGTAAAATTCCCGAATTCTGATTGCAAAGAAGTTCAGTTAACAGAAAGGTAAAGATAGGGTGAGGATCAAAAATAGCATTTATAATACTGCAGAGTCCAGATAAGAGGATATTCAAAGCACCGTGAGTTCATTTTATTTTAAGTCTGAGGAGTTTTACCGAGACCATTGTATATTGTTCATAATGCCGGGATGTTCATGTTAGAGAGAGTTCAAATAGAGAGAGTCAATTGTATATGTTTTGCTTCTTGACACCTTGTATATTGTTTTATTGAATTGTTTACAAAAGATTTTTAACTGGAATTCTTGGAGATTATTTTAAGAATTTATTTATTCTTTATATTAACCTGCATTAAAATCTTTTTTTTTAACAAAAGAGGAAATGTAACAAAATTATTCTCAAAATTGAGAATTGATATCAGTTTTAAATGTTTGCTGTTAAGAAATGTTTCATAATCAATTGGTTTAATTTATTTTCTGTTTCTCCCTCAGTTATTCTACTTCTCAGAAATCAAAAAGGAAATTGAATTGTAAAAAATACACCCATTCTGATTACCCATGGTCTCATGATTTAAGAAGAATACATGGTAAGTAAATATTTACTGAATTAATTAAGCATTTGAATTTAAATAAATAACAATTTAATTTTTTTTTTTCTTATTTAATTGGGAATTATTTGTATTGGTTCATTTTGTCTGACACTTTGCACATCAGCTCATAGAAAGACTTCATATATTAAAAATTTTGTTGCGAAAAGTACATTCTTTTAATTCACTATGATTACTTAACTATTGTGAAAAGATTATCTTCAAGTTCATGGTTTTTGTTGCTAAAGAGAAGCAAAAGATAAAGTATAAATTCTATTTTAACAATAATAAAAACATTTTTATTTAATTGTGCTGTCTGGTTTAAGCTCTTCAAAACATTTATCTACAAAAACTTTTTTCAAAATTTTAGCTAATTGTCTAATTTAAATTGAAGAAAGAAGACAAAATGAGTAAGAAGAAAGAAGACAAAATGAGCAAAGTATAAAAACTAAAAATAGTTAATATTTTATGTTGTTTTATTAATCATATATGAAACATAACACCCAACAGAAAAATGTAAAAGCACTGTTAGCTAAAAAAATAATAAATATTATTTGTAAACTACTCTACTAGTCACAATAGAAATACTATACAGGGTGTCTCAAAAATGTGGTAACGGGCATTAATTCTTTATCCATAAGACATAAAAGGGTAATACAAATTGTAAAACTGTTCAAAATAAGGTCGGAAAAAAGATTACATTACAAAAAAACTTCTCTCATTAATTTTCAAAAAGTTACACTTTTTAAATTTGTATTCAACCCCCTTACAAAAAAAAATTTCAGTTAGTAAAATGTGCCATATACATTAATCAGGTGACATGCAAAATTTGGGAATCGTATCCATAAAAGTATCATAGATATGAAGTTAAATATAACGCTGACTTAAACCACTTTTCAATGGCTCTCGAAGGAAAATAACCACGTAGAATGATCCATTTCAGAGGTCGTACGGAAATTATGAAAGAAAATCTTTCCTTCCTATTTAGCAATTAACGTTTACATTCAAAATTATGCATAGCCCCCAATCATCTTTCTTTAAAGATATCTCTGAGACATTATATGATGAAAGGCTGAAATTTGGTATGTCACCTCGTTAGTGTATGGGGCACATTTTACTAATTTGGAATGTTTTTGTATGGGGGCCGTATACAAATTTAAAAAGTGTCACTTTTTGTAAATGAACAGGAGGATTTTTTTCTTAACGGAGTCTTATTTCCTGCCTAATTTTGAACATTTTTTTCAATTTACACTGCCCACTTATCTCTAATAGATACAGAATTAAAGCCCGTTACCACCTTTTGGGGAAACCCTGTATACTTCTAAGTGCTTTGCAAAGCTCTGAACAGTCCTTTTCTTTGTTCCTCATTTTACATCACATATTCCTCTTATATTCCCACTCACTTTGTACTGAGTTCGGTAAATCTTGTATTTTTACTTATAGTGTCTGTTTTATGGTATTAAATTATATATTTTCGACAGACAAACGTAGTACAAATTTCTAGTGTCAGAAACAAATGAGAAGGATATACAATTATAATTATTAAATCTTGCGATAAATTTTAATCACTAGCATCTTTAACTGTATGTCCAACAGAGTCAGGGACGTAACAATAGAATTGCAGGAAAGACAAGATGCCACGGGCCCCCAGCCCAAGATGATCACAAGCATATAATAACATTTATTATTAGAAAATTTAGAAAAAAATTTAACTTTACTTTCAATTAATTAAAGTTACCTGTTGAAGTATATACACAAATTAAACCAATAAACGGGGTGTCGCTGTGGCGTAGACACGGCCATGTGTTTTACATGAACATGTGTACGTAATGAGTAATATTTTCTCCGAGTTTCATATCATCTTTCTTTTACGTTCCCAGTACCACTTTACTCTGTCATATGGTGTTCTACGGGTATCACTGGCTTGCTTTTGAGAAGCTCTTACTTACCGTAAACATTCTCTATATTTTGATTTGGCTTTTGACAAGTATAAGCCATATTGCATTATTTAATTTTTTACTTTATATATATTCACTACCGGGGATCGTGCACGTTGCAAATTGCGATAATAAAATTAGTTTGGCGAAAGAAAATTCGATTTGGTGAAAATATTTTCAAATGCATTTCTTAATGATGTAGGCAAAATCTAATTTGGCGAATGCATTGGCAAAACTTTTTAAAAAGCCAGCGCGACTCCTGTTCACTATGAATATTTCACACTAATGTTTTATGTACGCAATCAATAGAACTTGACGAGAGCAAAATTTGGGAATCATATCCATAAAAGTATCAGTTCCATAAATCAAAAGTATCAGTATCCATAAAAGTATGCATTCATTTGACGTGATTTTTTTCCCTTCGAAGGGAGAAAAATCACGTCAAATGAACGCATTTCAGGGGTCATACAGAAATTACGAAAGAAAATCTTTTTCCCACTCCAGCAATAAACATTATCATTCAAAATCATGTATAGCTCTCGATCATCTTTCTTTTAAGATATCTCTGAGACGTTATATGATGAAAGGTTGAAAGTTGGTATATCATCTCCTTAGTGTATGGGTAACGTGACCATTTCTTTTTTCCTTCAAAACGGGACATCAACTATTTTTTTTGGTGATAGTGTATTTATTTTCTTCCCCAAAACGAGTCACGGGACCTCTACTGTTTTTAAGGTAATAGTGTAAGGAGACTGAATTTCAGGTCTGGGTATCTTTTAGTTGTTAAGAAAATGTGCAAAAAAAGCTTGTATTAATGTTAATTTCAAAATAAAATGAAAAAAAAAAAACTTTGCTAAAACACTCATACACTATAAAAAAAAATAGTGCAAGACGTACGTTTCGGGTGGTACATGGGGTAGGCCCTTCTTCAACTTCAAAAACACCATCCGACGGAAGGTCGTAAAGTGAGAAATGTAAACAAAAAGACATACAGAAGAAAGGAAGTTGTCATTTGGAAGGAAAGAAATTCTAAGAAAACCAGAGTGAAAAGGGAAAAGCGATCGGGGGGTGAGGGGGGGGAAAGAGGAATAAGCAAAAAAGGAACATGACCTTAAAAAAAGAAATAGTTGACAAAAAAAGAACATTAAAAGAACAAACACAAAAACAAAACATGCCCCCGGCGTTCTCTTTGCATCTCGAGAGGGAGGGAGGTTAGGTTGTATATTTTTTTTTAAAGACACTGCCGTTGGATGATACTACATTGATCATTTGTTGGATGATTTTAGAGTTTTAGAGGCCTTTATTGACATTGTTACCGTGGGTTGCTCTCTTTCTAAAAACGGGACATTGCAGGGGACATTTTCTAAAAACGGGACATTTCGGTGTCCCGAAGCTGTGCTTGGGGACAACAGGAATAAGTGTAACTTTTTGAAAATGAACAAGAGGAATTTTTTCTTAACACAGTCTTATTTCCAACAATATTTTGATCATTTTTAATTTACACTGCCCACTTATCTCTAATAGATAAAGAATTAAAGCCCGTTACCACCTTTTTGAGACACCCTGTATATAGTGGTAAAAAGAGGAGAGGTAGTCAGATTTATTTTTTGGCTTAAAATAAATCTCCAATCTTTTGGCTTTCATAAATATTTATTGAAATTCAAAATATTGTTTATATATTAATTAGATTTTATGATGAAATAAATATTGCAGTCATAAATTTTCAAGCTGCACATATCTATTAAAAATTATGAAATTTTTAGTTTGAAATTTCAATACATTTCTGAAAATTATCCATTAATGTACTTATTTGGTAGTAATTTAAAAGTTTAGAAACTTATACTTAAAGTTAAAACCAAGAATACCTCTTCAACATCAAACTTTACTTTATATATGTAAGTTTGATTGATAAGTGGTAAATGATAGTTTTTATAAATGTGATCAAAACTGTATTTTATATATATGTCAAAGTTTTTTTTTTTTTTTAATATTTAGGTGAATATTCATATTCATCATCCTCTGATTTCTGTGATACTGAAGGACGATATCAGTTTGTAACCAATAATAAAATTTTTTGTGATGTTCTTGAGACAAATCAACTTGAAACTGGTACTGAATTTTATTTATTTACATATATAAATGTATCTGTGTTTGCCTAATAATCACTGTAATTTATAGTTTCAGCTATGGCTAGGGTAAAGGAAATTTTAATTCTGTTTCCTGCCTTTAAATTTTGAACTTGATAACAATTGGTTAGATATAAAATTAAAATGAAAGAATTATAATTCACAAAAAAAAGTGTGAATCCTATTAATGAATTTCATTTTTTAAAAAAGTCATATTTGAGAGTTAAATTTTTGTTCATCTTGTTGCTGATAAAGTTCTTGTTATGAGGGTGTGCACGCCTCCTTAGAAACTCCTTAAAAATGAAAAACTGTTTCCAAAGCACTTAAAACTACTTAGAAAAGCAAATTATTCCTTAGAAACTCCTACACTTAAGAATTTGTTGTTGTTAGTTTTAAAAAAATCTACTTATATGATGGTCATTAAATATATAAATATACAGTACTAGGGCCAAGGCCCCTAGACTCGCTACGCTCGCTTTTTGTATGACGCATTCGGCTCCTAATAAGGCTTATTCGTAAAAAATGCATATTTTCAACAAACAAAACCCAGTGGTTGGATCAGATAGAATGTTACCGGGCTACACATTGCTTGGTTCTTGCATGCTGCTTGGAACATAAAATTTAAACTTCACACTATTTTTAATTATGTGAAACCCATGGAACATCTTGCGTATTAGCCAATTATGGCGAATTTTCAAAATTTGGTGACTTGCGTATATGTATAGTTAATAATTAGCTCTAAGAAAACAATACTTCATATGTTTTCTTTGATAAAAACTACATAACAGCCTGCCACCAATGGTGCCTTTTCATTATTTGGCGATTTACACATGCTCACAACCTATAATTACTGCTCATTTAAGGTTCCCGGAAAACCCTTATCCATATTTTCATATACATAATCTTTTGCAGATTGGCGTATGTAGCACCATGAATTATATCATCTCGCCGTGCTAGCAGATATTCAAAGTGTACTATAACGAGGCCTTCGAGAGAGGAGAAAGAATCCCTACGTTCTATGGGCCTGGGCACTGGTTTCGATCAGCTGTTGATAGTAGATGGGACCTTTCTACCGTTAATGCTGCGATGAAGTGATTTAATATTTTCGCACAAAAATTGCGTATTTACAAATAAATTTCACTTCCTTTTCTCAAGTATTCTTCAGATACTTTGTTAACCATAATTAATAAATTTTCAGATTAAACTAGAATGTTTTTTCATGCAAGAAGTACACTGAATGTTATTGCATATGTTGAAACCTACTGCATATTTTAGCTATAATAAATATTAACTGAACTTAATAGCTTTAAATAAACATAGTTTAGGACATATTCATACATATATTTATACAAACATAAATACGTACGTACATTAACTACAGAACCTTAGAAAACAATTTAACTAATCACATACAAAAAATAATAGAAACTCTAGAGTATTTTATGAAACAGCTAAAACTGGAAGAATGGAGTATCTTAAAAATTTACATAACATAGACTATTATGTTTGAAATTTTTGTAAATCTTTTTTAAGATTAAAATAGTACTTACAGTTGGGCTGAATAAACTTATGATGTTAATACAGACAGCTTGCGTTTTAAAGATTTCGAATATGCGTGTGAAACATATTCAACTTTCGAATAATTATTAAGAAATATATTAATAAAAATCCAAATGCATTTAGATAAATGATGAGTTTTTAAAGTACCACATGCTTGGTCTTATAATTATTTCATCTAATAGTAGATTTACAACGCCTTCATTTCGAGCAATTTCTTTGCACTTTTCTAGTGAATAGTTGCAGCTTTCCATGCCTTCAATACTCGGATTTAGCGAACATACAGACGAAAGTTTTCTTAAGTTCCACTCATGTGGTAAAATTAGAATATTAGTTTCTAAAATTTCTTTGTAAAATTTAGGCGAATTGATATAAATTGAAAAAGCCCATCCAAGCATAGTGGGGCTGTATCTCCTTGCATTAGGACTTTTTTCCTGGAGCTCTATCTGCTCGTAAAAAAATTTGTACTTCTCTATATCGCCCCCTTTTTCTTTCCTATCATTTATAAATTTTCCAAAAGTATCTAATACATTTTCTATATTTACTGAACATATGTCATTTTCAATTAAATTATTTAAGTACGAAAAGAAGTTACCTACTTGAGATAGCTTAGTTATGATGCCATATTTTTTTTTTTCAAATAATCCAAAAATTTTATTGCACATTATTTTTTCACTTTTCACGAAAATTTCAATAGTTAAATCTTCTTTGATTTGGAACTGACATTGAATTTCAAGCGGAAACGCTTTTGGGTTAATTTTGTAAAATTTAACTGATGATTCATCACACACAACATTCCAGTCTTCGTGAAGCGTATAGTTTTTTAATAAATATTTGAAGGAGGGAACTTCATCTTTATTTTCTATATCAGTTTCTTCTCCCTTTTCTCTTTCTCTTATTTCTTTTCGCCTTCCTTCTGGGTTTTTTCTTTCACATTTATTTTTCGAAAAATATGTCAGAAGGTTTGGAAAGATACACAGGATTGCGCTTTCTGATAATTTGACTCGTTTTCTTAAGACTGTAATTTCAGAACCATCTGGTCGCTTCAGTATGTCTTCCTTTATGATATCTTCACTTCGAAAATGTTTTATACACACAACACTTGAGTTGGATGGTGTCCAGTCTTTTCTAGGGATATTATGATTCTACTGTCCCATTTTCCCTGGATCTGACGGGAATTTAAATACCTGGATATTTTCTCCCATTTTATAATTTGCTTTACATCCAGGAACACAACAAGATGAAGGCATGCTTCAAATTTCATTAAATTTGGATTCATAAATAATACATATGTCGCTAGAAAAGCTTTTCAGACGCTGTGAATTTCCACAACTCTCGTTCAACTAACAAATACACAGCGAGCGCTTGGAAACTTCAGGAGAAAAAACAGCTTTACAAAGTATGCAGTGTACTCTACAAACTTTGATTGTTCACTGATAATACTTAGAATTTCGTCTAAAGCTATATAAACATGTTTTAAACAGGTGGAATGTACAGGTGTAAATTCTTTTCTATGTTACCCCATTCACCTACCGCCGAATGTATCATGTCTTAGCGTGACGTCACAGCGGCGAGATGGATTAGTGCCCAGGCCCATAGAACATAGGGATTCTTTCTCCTCTTTCGGAGGCCTCGACTATAACTGCTATAATGGCATAGTTAACGCCATCAAATATTTCTACTGGTAGCAAATACTCCAGCTGGACCAAACTGGCTTTAAAATAATCCACATTTTAATTATTTTTCATTTTCAAGATATTGGATTCTAGCATTTTTGAACTCGCGGTTTAGATTCACTCTGCTTGGAAAGACACCATTTTGCCAGATCGTACCTAATACCAAGATGGCAATTTTAAAACCAGTTACAATTCTGATTTGAAAAAACAAATAATCGCTAATTCTAAACTCCTGTTGTCTAAGCGAACTTACTATTTGAAAATTGTCAACTTTGTGTAACAGACTATGAGTTATTTATTTCATATACTTTTTTATTTAGCATAAAACGGGTGTCATTCTACTTCATGTTTGTCAATTTCACGCAATTCTACATACTTGGAATTACTTTGTTGCAAAGGAATGAATGATTTTATGCCAAATCTGGCAACCATTATGTTTTATTTTTATTAATATTTTCTAAAATAATTCAATTTTCAAAATTTAAGTCAGCTTATCAGGTTCTTCGGAATTTTCCGAATCCGCGGACATGTTTCTCGAAATTCAAATCCCCACGGTTTAGGAGAAGATAGCCCAACAAGCTCTTGACAGCGGCCATTACTTTTTTTTAGAATAGAGAGATAACGTAGATAAATTAGACCTCAAATCTCAGAATTTGAGAGCAGTTATTTTCGCTGCAGCAATAGATGTTACCACTAAACTTTTGACACGTTGCTGCAGATCAGCTGATAAGTATACGTCAATGACATCATTAAAATTCAGTTTTCTATTGGTTATATTCCATGTTCTTGGAAGGTATGTGTCATTGGCAGAATCTGTCACTAGTCTATGCTAGTCTTTACTGTAATCATCAACATGGTAAGTAACTTTGTAATTATGCTCATTCATCGGAAAATCAGGGGCAGTTGGGGTGGGGGGGAAACATTTGTTTTGCCCCATTTGACAAATATCGTAGCTATGCCCCTGCTATTAGAAGTCTCTTAAGGCAAGCAAGACAAGTTTTCTTCTGAAAAACTCTGTAAAGCAGTAGTCAGCATTTGCAATCATCTAAGTTGAATTCAACTAAAACATCCAAATTCAAATAAAATCAACTCCTTTTCCCTTAAGAAAACAAGGTTATTTTCAGAGGAATCAAATATGAACACATAGAAAAAATAAGTTGGGAATCTTTAAAATAAATTATGTTTCATCATATTATGCTAGTTTTAGAAGGTAGTAAACTTTGTTTATTTTTAAATTTCCATTTTGCAATAAATGTCTCAGACCTTATAAAAAGGAACAGCATTAATTGAATTTCATAGGTACTGATTTAATTTAATCTCTTTTTTACTTTTTTTTTTTTTTTTTTTTTTAGGATTACCTGAGATTGCTGATTGTGATGCCTATACAGATAATTCTCTAATATCACAAGAAGCTATAGAAAAATATTTCCAAATGGAAAAGAACTTTATTGCATTTTACATACCTATTACAGAAAATAACCAACCAAATTGATTTCTTTTAAAAAATCGTCAGTCTTCCTTTTTACTCTTAAATGGCATTTAGGGACCTGAAAAGTCTTGAAAAATTGAGGAAAGAGGTGAAGAAATATAATTTGGTCTGGAATTTTACATCAGATGCTAAATATCAATATAGGATGTCCTTGAGTCCAAAGGAAGGTGCTACAATTATCCTTGACAGTCTGTATTCCTCTTTCATAACAAGCAAAAGGAAAATTAATTTCTAAGAAAGAAAAATCTAAAACTCAAGTTTAATTTATGGTAATGGCTGAGTTAACCTCCATATTATATTCATCAAGGTATGTGCTAATGTTAATGTATGAGTCTGAACTGACAAGGTCATCTGTTCAATAGCCCAGGATAAAGCAATTTATTAGAACTTTCTATTTTGGTAATGTCACTAGGCAGTTGTATAATATGTCCAATTATTAAGATGCTACTTGCAGTAGGAAGGCTGACAAAATGCCACCATGTAAAAGTCTTTGAAGACAATTTATAAATTTTGTTTTATAAATTTATTAGCACTTTTTTATTGAAATTGTTTATTGATCAACTTGTAATTAAAAGTTTAAGCATTAAAAGAAATGTATTAAGTTTGTTTAATTGTAAGAGAAGGTCAAAAGAGAAACATGTCCATTAAAATGTGTGAGGGGCTAAACAAAAGTTAGGTGGAATCAGGGAATTTGAAGCTGCAATATATCTGCAGAATACTGTAGTCGTTGAAATGTACCCTTTTCAATTTTATAAAATATAGTTTGCTTGGTTGGTTGGGTTTCTTTTTTTTTTTTTTTTTTTTTAAGGTTGCTATTTTCCCTTAACTTTAGTCTGTACTTAATGTAATTATAAGTACAAAAATCTCAAAATTTTGTATGTATGAATTTATGGAATTCAATATATCTTTGTTGAACTTCCTAGTTCAATACCACAGAGAAATAATCTGCCATTATTAATATTAAAAGTTAGTCTGTTTTGACTTTTGTATACTTCATTTTTTTTTTCTTTCATATTCATAGAAACTTTTTCCATGTACTCCTTGTCATCAGATATTTGATAAAGGTTAATATACAGCTAATTGCATAAGATGCTATGAATCTTAATACTTTTTATGTTTGTAACATTTGTAATGAATGCTAATAAATTATATATCTTTTTTTATTCAGAAGACTTAAGGCTTTGTTTACTAAAATTTAGTGTTTCCACACAAAAAGAAATAGTGCATTTTTGTTAGAATTCCATATTAAGTCATCATTTCTCTACAACTCGCTGCATTGTAAAAGTTGTTAAATGTAAATGCTGGCATAACTGGTTCAGAGGTAAGAAGGTTTCTCAGTTCTTTAGAGAAAAACATCCAAGAAAATTAGATTTCATTTGTAAGAGTTTGAATGTTAGAAAATGTCTATGAACTTGAAGTAACTTTGATTTCTCCTTTCTCTTGTATTTTCAAATGAAGTGGGGTATTTGAACATCGTGTGTTATTGGTTTCCAAAAAACTTTTAAAATGCTTGGGAATAACGCAAACTAATGAGACAGGCAGCTTCATCTCTTGAGTAACACAAGAAGTAATGATTGGAGCTACGTCCTTTTAGTATCAAACAAAAGTTGTTTTTTTTTTTTTTTTTTACAACACGATAGTACATATAACTCCAAACTTCCATAGAAGGTAGCTACTTCCTTTTTGTAGCAATGTCCCTTCAATTTTTAAAAAATTAAAACTTTTTTATAATAATTATTTTATCATAGAGTTATTTGCAAACCATACTGAAAATAATATTCAAAAAACATGCACTTGACTTGGCTTGTCCAGGAGTGGGGGTGGTTTTGGAGGTTTCTGGCAGGGTGCCGTTATCTCTCTTGTTTTTGGCTATGTGACACTTTATTCGGTGTTTCATAAATGACTGACAAAACTTTAATAGGTGATAATACACATTCAAGTAGTTTTCATCAAAGAATATATAGTCAGAATTAAAACGCAAAAATGCTAGTGAACACCAAATATGTTATTATATCCCATTATGTAAAAACACAAAAAAGGCGATTAAATTACAAAAGTAAGTTTAATGACATGTGATTACAATAAGTGATCAAAGCAGAGACTGATAGCAATGATGCATTTAATACATTGATGAAGAAAGGATTTATAAGAATTCTGAACATACCAAGCATATCATGCTCTTCCCTTGCAACTGCTAAAAATTTGGCAGCAAGTTCTTTCACAAATTGATGGATGTATCATGCGTAAGAAACTTCTGCTGTCCCAACAAGAAATTGAGACATGGAAGGCCTGATGAGTGCAGTGGCTAACCTATAGAGCAGTGGGCTCCAACCCATGAGCCACGGACCGGTACCGGTCCATGTATCAAATGGTACTGGGCCACTAAGGAACATTAAATTATTTCCGTTTTATTTACTGTGGTGTATTTCTTTCAGGTTTTGTGACTTTGTCTGGTTTGTGCTAATTTATACCTTTGTAACAGAAGAAATCTTGTAACTATTTTAAATTAGTTTATTGTTTATTAAACATTTCAGGATTATGAATTAAATTTGTAGTCATAAAGTTCAGGGTTCCCATTTATTTAGCGTTGTAGTTCTTTTTTTTTTTTTTTTTTTTTTTTTTTTAATCCTATGCCTGTCTACGACCTCTCAGTCATAAGTCGACGAGCAGCCCAATACAGAAGCGAACGAATACAATAGTCCGTAAAATCAAAGCCACTGTCCGTTGTTTAAAAACCACTAAAACAATTAATAATAGCAGGGCAAGTTTTGAAGTGCAGTGCAGTCATAGGTATGCCATGGTCACATAGCGGGCACACATCCGTGTCAGCCATTCCAAGTCTATACAGGTGTCTCTGCTAGTTATCATGGCCTGTAACGAGTCTGAAACAGGCTACTCCGACCACTCTAGGCAAGGAGCTGGGAATTCTTGCTTTCTTTTTTAATAGAGATTTAATAGTCATTAGTATTCAACTACTCTCAATCCGACAATAGAGTGAATAGTCAGTAGAACACAAGTTAAAATGTTAAAACATGTATTATTCATTTTTTGGTGCAACTAGTTTTTTTAAGGCATGTTTATATACAATTAAGTTTAAATTATTAAATCAATATAATCTAAAATACAACTGCTCCCTCCCCCAGTGGGCGGTGGTAAAATTATCAAACGTTGACCAGTCCACAACAATAAAAAGGTTGGGGATCACCGCTAGAGTACTACTTCCACGCCAAAACTGTACCCCCCGCCCCCTCCTCCGTTCATTGGGAAAACCACATGTGAATGGGGGGAAAATAAAAAATAGCTAGAACTGCATGAAAAGTTTTAGTATTTTTAAAATGCCCGTAAGCTAATTTTCTGTTGGTTTTATATTTATATATTTTCATTTTCAGAGTTTTAAGAACTGAGAAAAGGAATTCTGTTTCATTTGGTTATTGAATGAACATCTTAAGTGGCAACAATAGATTCCTTTACTGTGGATAATGTAACATAGAAATGAAATAATTATTCATTTTAATTGGACAAAAATTGAATGTATATAGTGTAATTTTCATTGATATAAATAAGAATTATTTTACTGCCAGGAGATAGCTTTTTACATTCACAAATCATAAAATACATGCACACTTACATTACTACCTTTGTGGATCAGTCCTTTAGTGTCAGGTTTTTTAAAACCAGTTTTTTACTATGGAAATTCCCATCCTTAAATTTTGATCCATGGTTTCCCACCTCTCGTATTATAATTCGACTGGTTCTCTATCCTGCTGGAACCACTCCACTTGCCGAAAGTGTGGGTATATCATTTAACATATCTTGCAAAAATGTGAGGTATTTTTTCCTGCATAGGTGTTCTGGCAAAGATAGAGGCTGATAATTTTTGCCAGAAAATTGATATAAAAATATTTGATGTGCATGTTGATAAGTGGCGTGGGAGTTTACATCCACTCCTAAACTTTTTGATTGTCCAAACATCAGCTTTTGTCCTATTACTTTTGTGTTTTAATTCTGACTATGCATCCTTTGATGAAAGCTGTTTATTTGGATGTGCACTATCACCTTTTGAAAGTTTTGCCCATCTTTTATGAAACATTCTGTATACTTTAGATTTTAAACATCTTGATAAAACATTATTTTACTTTAGTGGAATCACCAAAAGAGGCTAAAGATCTTATCCCTAGCTCATTGCTTTTAAAATGATAGATAATCATGTTTCAGTCAAAATTTAAAAATTTAACTCAATATAAGTCTGGGTTACATTGTGAAATTTGTTTGTGTATCACAGATATGGCACTGGGATCATATTGGCCGCAGCCCTACCCCCACATAAAACATTCCTGCTGTTCTCTATAAGCTTAAAGAATTTTATTACTAAAAAATACTCTTTTGTAGCTCTGTGGCAAACTGCATGTATTCGTTACTGAGATGCAGATACTCACTCAGACTCGAAGTAACGAATTGCTACTTTGGAATATGAGTCGTTACTGCATTTGGATCGACCAGCTTCGAACTTCGAATAGAGACTGCCAGGGTGCTTTGAAGGGGGAAAATGAGTTTCGGTATTTGAGTAGTAGAATGTTTCTCTATCGTTACTGGATACCAGAAGTATTATAGAGGCTCGCGGTTTGAAAGGGGAAAATGAGTTTCGGCATTTGAGTAATAACATGTAAAAGAGGTTACATTATGTATGTGCCAAATGGTATTGTTTTGATGAGGGTTGAAGGTATTCGTATGTTTCGTTCGATACGGATGACGCTATATCAGTTACAGAGATAAATACAGTAACTGCTGCTCTATTATGGTATGGGTTTAGACATGACGTCTGTTTTTAAGCAATGCAAGGATGGAATATACGGTATGTAGTATGTTTTGCATGGGTAAAAATATCAGATTTTTTTTTTTTTTTTTTTGGTAGGGGAAGAAAGGGTAGTTCTTGCAATTCTAGATGAGCAATATCTATATTGATAGAAGCATGTTAGTAAGGGGTACACATGCTTTCTGACATTTTAGTACTAAAGAGTCTGTAATCAGGATTATTTTGCAGGGTGGTCCTGAAGGATTGAGAACTTATTTTTTTTAATGCTTGAGCTAGAACTGAAATATGAATAATAAATAACCAGTTATTTAAATGCACCTTTAAAAAAATATTTTTATAAAGTAAATGAATTCATGCATTTTTATTATTTAATATATTATTTGGAACAAAAAAAAAAAACAGTATTTGGCATGCAAACTTAAAGTGCATTTTTTTTTTAATTTATCATTTTGTTTTAAACAAAAATTTCGAGAGAGACCCATGATTTCTATGCTCACCCTTGTGTACGCCACTGGTATTAAAATAATTCAAAAAAGTTCAGTATGTTTTTAAAATGTTGATGTCTAAAAAGGGGGTGACTTGACCCCCATCTTTCAAGAATCTGCACTCAGAAGCAACACTAGGCACAACCTTTCTGTTATACTTTTTATGATGAGAATGGACAGGTTAAACTAGCGTTCAGAGTTTTAAAAAGGGAGGGAAAAGAGGAAGATTTCTGTGGGTGCTCTGAGTTATTCAGATAATTTAGCATGGCATAAAACAAAGAATTTTTATAAAAGCATCTATTAATCAGAGAAAATAAGTTCTAAATGCAACTCTTACGCTTTAAAATTAAGAAATAATGTATGATATTTTTATTTGTTTTTAAACCAAAAAAACAGAATTGCATGCAGTATTTTAAAAATCCGTAATGAATTGTATGTAAAGCTATGTACAGTGGCATAGTCAGGATTTTATTTCAGGAGGGGGGCTGTGTATCAAATCCTAACTAAGTTTCAGTTATAAATAAGTATCACATTGTAAACTAAGTAAAGGTCAGAATTAGGAAAGAAGGGCTGCAACCCCCCCCCCCTCGCTCCTCCTCTAGATATGTGCCTGGCTATAAGACTTGTTTCTTGCATTCATACTAGTAACGAGTTACGAATACTTAGTAACAGGTGGTGAGTTTAGAATAACAAATACATATGGGTATTAATATTTTCATTACTTTCACAATACTACTCTTTTGGTATACTTGACAAGATTATCTAAATTTAACTGGTGTTGCAATACACTAATCGTTGCAATAAAAGTTTTTTTAAAAGTAAATTAGTTAAAATCAATAAAGCTGTAACTTAAAAAAAAAAACACCATGAGATGGTGCATCTGTGTTTTTATGCTACTCATTGGATATAATTTTATCTCAATATGCTTATTAAAATTTCATAATATAACAAAAAGACTTATTTATCGTACTCTTCAAAATATATCATAAATAGATATTTTATCATTCTAAAAATTTAATTATTGTAGCCTAGTTTAATAAATAATTATCCATTTCATTTCAGTAATTTAAGAGTGTATGATTTAATCTCTACACACTGTTGCTCGCCAAACACATAAACATTGCATCTTAGGTAACTTAGCAACTAAACAAGTCTCGGACTTTAAATACTTGGGATGTGATGCTTCATATAGATCAGTGGCGTTTTCTCAGGGTGTGCAAGTCGTGTGTTAACGCCCAATCAAAAACAGAAAAAAAAAATCCTGAAATTTACTTGACTATATTGTGAGAATCCTAATGTTTCCCCAGTTTTCCCTCACACCCCCTCCCCTCCCAGCTCCGAAATGACCAGACTACGAGCCTTCCTGTGTGGCAGTAAAACATGCTTGTCGAGATAAGCAAGGCGTTGGAGACGACTCAGCTATATTCCCATCACTACTAATTGGAGCATGCGCTTTACGTCTTCTACCTCTTGCTTAAGCTAACCAAGGCGTTGAAACGAAATCCAACGCTTTCAGCTAGATAGCCAGCCCGTCCCCTTTGGGCTTCAGGTTTCACCCCCACGCATTTCCTTTCCTTTTCTCAGTTTTCTCCCTGCAAAAAAAACATTCTTTTTTTGAGAATTCGTACTGACCAGTTCTGTATCTCCTCTCCTGCGTTGATTTTCAGCTTTTAAAGATTTTAAAGATGGCTTCTAATAGTGTTATCCAAACACTATTAAAAAGTTCTTTTTCGTCACTTAGTTATGTTGAGAAAAAGAAAATAATTGAGAATGGTCGACCATGCCCTAATCTCACAATTTCGACGAATGTGAAAGGCATAAGTGGTGTTGGATTTCAGAGACATTTTCGAATGAATTTATATGAATTATCAGACTGGCTGTTTTTCTCTTGGACATGCTTACTATTCTCAAACAAGAAAAACGTTTGGAATAATCAAGGCTATGATGATCTAAACCATCTTAATACCGCTGTGAAGAAGCACATCGAATCTGAAATGCATCTTTCCAGTTTCATGAAATTTAATACTTTTGTATCAACTCCAGCGAGAATAGATGTTCTTTTAGATTCCCAACGAAGAAAGGAAATTGAGTTTCATAATGAGAAAGTAAAAAAAAATCGAGAAATATTGAAGAGGCTTATTGATGCCGTCTGCTATTTAGCAAAGCAGGAGCTGCCCTTCCGATCACATGATGAGCATGCAGAATCTTTAAATAAGAGAAACTATATGGAATTTCTTATAGCAAGTGCTGTATTTGATTCCACGTTAAAAGAACACTTACAGAATTCCACAGTTTTCCGCGGCACTTCAGCAACCATTCAAAACGATTTAATTAATTCAGTTGCCGACGTTCTAAGGGATCAAATTTATGAAGAAATCCAGAACACGGATTTTGTTGCTATTATGCTTGATGAAATATCTGACATAAGCAACAAATCTCAGCTGTCAACTGGTTTGCGGTATTTTTCCAAAAACGAGAAAAAAAAATTGTTGAAAGGTTTCTTGGATTTCGCGACATGAGCGCTAATAAAACTGCAACAGCTCTTTTCAACCATGTCTGTGAAATCATCAATATATATAAGTGTGAAAATAAATTAATTGCACAAACATATGATGGATCTTCGGTGATGAGCGGCCATCTCAATGGACTCCAAACCAAAGTGCTGGAAAAATACCCAAAAGCTTTGTTTACGCACTGCTATGCTCATGTAATGAACTTAGTTTTGCAGCAATCATTAGAATCGAATAGAGAACTGAAAACATTTTTTTCCTGATTAAAATCACTAACCGCATTTTTTTCACACTCTCCAAAGAGGCTACACGAACTTTTCCACTTTCATGTCAAGAAAACTGCCGTCATTAGCCAGTACTACATGGAATTTTACCTCGAGGCTTGCCCACACGGTATGTGAAAATAGAGAAGCTTTAATTGCGTTTTTTGATCACGTTAGTGAAAGGGGAGATTTTGATAATTTAGCTGCAATGACAGCTAGAGGATTCTGCAGTTTCCTTAAAAATCTACAAAATATATTTTTAATAAAGGTTTTATCTAACCTACTTGCTTTCTCAGATGTCTTATTCAACATACTGCAGTGCAAAAATGTCGATATTTTGTACTGCAGTAATAAAATTACGGAATTTCAAAATCAACTCCAAAAGGAAAGAGATCATTTTGAAACAGTGTGGTCTTCTGTTAATGAAGACGAAGAGTTAATTCGAATAAAAAAAAAGAAGATTAAATAGTGAAACACAAAAGGATTATTGTCGGAGACTTTACTTCGAAATTATCGACAACATTAAAAACCAAATGTTAATTAGATTTGCAAGTTTTGAAAAATTGCAGTATTTTGAACTTCGAAATCCATCGAAACTGGTGTACTTCAGCAAAAGAGAAAATTTCCCTCATGATATATTGAAAAAGCTGCAACAAGTCTATGGGGATATTTTTAATTTTTCTAAACTGCAGAATGAGCTGCACGTTTGGTACGCTTCCAATGAAGGACGGAATAAAACACCTATTGAAGTGATTAATCATTCGATAGAAATGAATTTAGTGAGTGGGTTCACAGAAATCTATAAATTAGCCACATTGATTTCCACAATACCAGCTACAGCATCGTCTGTAGAAAGATCATTCTCATCGTTGAAGAGGATCCACACATTCTGCCGCGCTACTCAGACTGAACACCGAATGACTAATCTAAGTCTTGTTTCTATTGAAAAAGAACTGCTTTCTCAATTACGACGTGAAAATAAATCCAAATTTTATGAAGCAGTTATTCAGAAGTTTCTCCAGAAAGAAAGGCGGCTTGAACTAGAATTCAAATGAATACAAGTAAATATTCAACCAGATTTATATGTATTGTCTTATAATAATTTTAATGAAATTATCATTTCTAACATAATAATAACCTCCCTTCTTTCATTTTTATAATTTTATTCTTAAAATGGCAAATGAGAACTTTTTTGCATTTAGATGTGCGAATTAGCCTGCTGAACAGCTGAGACATAAAACTGCCCACATTGATCTATAGTTTTCACAACAAAACACCTAGATATATTGGTAAATAAATTACATGCATCTTAAATTAACTTTCAACTTTAAAATTTTGAAACGAGCATATCGAACTGATTTTCTGTTAAATATAGATGAATATTATACAAATTTGTTTTTCTTATTATGAAAATTCTGTAAAGGGAATCCCTGTAGTATGTTCCTAAAAATGGGAATGGGCAGGTTAACCCTGAGTTCCAATTTCCCCGCAGCTGTTTGAGCACATTTCTGCCCTTTTTAAAACCGCCCACAGGGCTAATACAGTTTCCAACGCCCTAAGTTTAAAGTCACGAGACACCACTGATATAGATATTCATATAATTACAACAACAACAACAAAAAAAAAAGGGTTAGAAATTTTTACTATAGATTTGGGTTGGGTAAATACCCATAATCAGGGTATTTAGGATTTTTAGTTATTTTTATTGCATCTAACTGGACCTCCAAGTCTAAGTCACGCCCAGTTACATGCAGTAAAAGTAACCCAGTTGAGGAACAACCATATCCCCAGGACGCCCTCCTGGGGACATGGTTGTTCCTCAAATTCCCCCCCCCCCCTCCTTTTTTTTTTTTTCATAGACTTTAGAAGTCCTTGAGAATACACTTTTACACTCTGTATGATTTGTAGGGTGCGTGAATTTCTTGCAGTAATAAATTTTTAATGCTAGAAAGAAAAAAGAAAAAAAGTGAAGTTCTTGCACTCTAGTTAAAACACTGTAGATAGTAAACTGCAAAAATTTCAACATATTTGTAGATTCTTAAGTAGAATTTTGAAAAACAAAACATGTAAAGAAACCAACTTAAATTCTATACGGTAGTGGCTACACCCTTGTATGTATCAGAGACAGACCATAATATATAACACTAAGCATAAAATAATAGACTATCAAAGTAAAAGGAAAGAACACGTAGAGTGTATGAACCAGGACTGACTATAAAGAAAGCTGTTAGAATATAAACCTAGAGAATACCAAAACCACAGAACACTCTAATGGATTGACCAATGGAACCGGAACGTGCTAATAACCTAATTCATGATATAGATGATGATAATATTTTTTTAGCAATGCTTGTGTTCTACGATTTAAATTAGGAAATTAATGAAAAGTTATCTTGTAGCTGGAAAGAAAATTCAGTTTGCCAACTACAAGTGTTCATATTCACTGTAAAAAGAAATGAATTCCAATCTGGGTCCAGCATTCCTCTTGTGCAAGGACAAAAATCAAGACTCATGTTGAACACAGTAAGAAATCTTTGCTGTTATATTTCACAAGATTGGGAAAATCGATTACACCTGTGTTCTACGAGGCTAAACTCAATAACAGACCACTTCTCACTTATGCAACAGCCTGAACTTATTGTGGAGCAAAAGTAAATTTATGAAGGGTTTTTCTAAAATTTCCAGGGGTATTGATTTCTGTTCCTCTTTCGTAATTTTCTGGAGTCACTGTACATTTGGGTGCTCCTATAAAAGAACCATACAATGAGGCACTATTTTCAATGGAGAGCTTTATTTTGCAATAACTAATAGTATATACCAACTTTCTTTCATTTGAAATAGCTGAATATCTTTAAAGTACGCTTTAAAGAATGACTGCCCATAGAGCATGAAGTATTCAATTCTTTTGGGTGCTTCTGTAACAGAACTGTCAATCCTACATACACCATTTTCAATAGGGTGCACAGTATGGTATATAGGAATGACATATATAAATTTTGTAGTAATTGATACATATTTACAGCAGTTGGAGCACAGATGGACAGACAGACTAACTGAAAAAAAACATTTTTCAGCCTTGTAGGAAAGTGTTAAAACACATTAGTATCACTAAAATTAGATTTTTTATTACAATACATTCATAACAAAAAATTAAGTCAACTCCAAAAATTGAGCATGTTCAGGACTTATTTTATTCACACAAACAACTGAACTAATAAAAACAATCAAAAAAAGAAAATAGATAAAAATACTTTTGTGACACTTAAAGGACATCTGAGGAGAGGTATAGAAGAAAAAAATTAAAAATCCATATAACCATCTGTTGTATACAGGGCCCAATTATGACAACAAGGGTCCTGGGCATTTATGAATTTGGGGGCTCCCATCCATGAAATTTGTTTTATTTTTCATAAAATTTTGATTTTTAATATAATACTTCAGAAGAACATTTGAAATTGAAGGCACTGGGCAAAGTCCTGATTTGCCCATGCAATAATAAGGCCCTGGTCATATAGCGATACTTGGTAGGTAAATTATTATCACGTTTCATGCAAAAATCTTGAAACACTACATTGTTGCACCCCATGAAAATACATAGACATTCATGGCACATACCAAAAAGGATACTTGCAAAGCATAATACGAAGGAAAAGCAGTAAAAATCTTAAACTGATATATTTTTCCGAACGATGACTTCATTACTTAATGATACGATCATATATCGGACATGAAGTCATCCAATTAGAAAAAATTGCATTTGGAGATTCACTAAAAAATGAAAGAGGTGGCCTACTAATTTTTGGCTCGAATAACAATGTCGTAGAGAAAACTCATTCACCTTCTTGGCTCACGTCGTTTCATTTCCTCTTTAATACGATCCCACAAACATTTTGAACACTAATCTAACACACATTACTTCATGAAGAAAAAAATCACTTCAAAAGAAAACATTCCCTTTTAGATAAGGAATTTCACTTCAGACCTGAGACAAGTTATGTTATTTTCTCCATCTGAACAACATTAATTTACAAAATTCTGGGTTATATATTTACAAATACACACTCAAAAAGGAAACCTGGGGAAGTCTACTTCTAAAAACATTACGGTGTGCATGACATTATGGGCCTATGTGTCAGTGGCGAAGGCCACATCACTTAAGGCTGTTCTTCGAAAAAAAAGAACTCTGTTTTTAGTCTTGGTACACAAATTGAAATAAACTAATAGCACCATGGTCTCCAAAAAATTCCAGATGGTTCTTCATAAGCTGTTTTACACACTACGATAAGCGAAAACGCTGTGGCTTTTGTGAAATTTTCAGAAAAAATTCTTAAACATGGATTTGAGATGCAAGATTTTTCGAAGAGTGACACGCTTTGCGAAAATTTCCGATTTTTAAGAATTTTTTCTAAAAGTATTGAAACTGATACAGATTGGCCTGTCTCCGCAGTATGTAATACAGATTGTAAAGAGACAGTTTCAAAATTTTGAAGTGCCTGGCATCATTAGTTTATTTGTAATTATGTACCAAAATCACATGATTTCTTCGAATAACACCGTTAAGAGGCCTCTTGACTGAGCTTCCGAGGCTTCAGCGTCAATGTTAAGTCAATGGCAAATACTTTTCTGGAATTACTCAAAAAGATTTCAATATTTTCAAGTAATTCTTTTTGCTTTGTGTACACTAGAGCTTACTGTATAACGCTAGCTAAAAAATATTTAAGATTTTAAAATTTTAAAGTGTTAATCAAAGCTGAAATTTTCAGATGATCTAAATATGAGCTACTTTATTATAAAACGTTCTAAATGTAACAAAATATAAAAGATAAAGAATTTTGGAAAAGTTAGCACTCAAGAGTTAAGTTCTGTCTTTTCAAATACCTTTTCCTCGTGGTTTTATGTGAATTACCCAGAGAGTAATTTGAGCAAACATCTGAGATAAATTTCAAAAAAACACTCGATTTCTGTAAAATCCACGCCTCCCATAGATCGGGGGGAGGAGAGATGGGGAGAAAGTCGTAAATCAACCACCCCGGGCTTTCTTTCTTTCTTTTTTTTTTTTTATTCCCTGCTGCGGACACGGGAAAATCTTCGGGTCACCCCTTCAAAGACACAGTTGTTTGTGTGAAGGGAGAAACACACAGATCTCAAGTTCCTAGACGACTTCAATCGAGGCGTACGTCATTTATTGAGAAAGCAATAGAAAGTGCTTATTTTATGAAGTTTTACATAAAGAAATTTATCGAGAGATTAAAAATAAATAAATAAGGGACACTCATTACTTTTTTTCTAATTTTATTAATGTATTCGAAAAAAAAAAAACTTTTTTTTCGAATATTATTAATGTATAATCTATACCAGTGTTTTCCAACCTCTGTTCTGTGAACTGGTGCCGGTCGAAGTATATATTATATTTATTAAAAAATAATCTATTGCAAATGTGTTCTACTAACTAAAAACTATATTTGAATAACACTTGACTTAATACATAAAATGCATGTTTATGTAACATTCATTATATTTTTAATTTACGCAAAATGCTTTTTTTTTTTTTTTTTTTTTTTTTTTTTTTTTTTTCCAGACTGCAGATGTAAATAAAGTCGGGAAACATTGATCTGTATAGTTATGAATACGAATGGTCTAAAAGTTATGACATGCAAATATTGGGCATGATTATGTACGTATATAAGTAATTTTTTTTTCAAGTGGAACATAACTAAAACACTGAAATTAGCGAATGTGCGGAAGGTTCTCATCCTTGAAATTAATAACTTCCTCGTCATGTCTGCTTTGTTTGGATAGTGACATATTTATTACATATGTAACCAGTGAAACATTTCTCAAAGGTGTTTTTTTTTTTTTTTTTTTCCATAAACTAATTCCAGTTTAGATGAAATATACGCTTCAGTATTTTTCAGTATGGGGGGGGGGTAGGGGGCTGTGGGTAAAAGATAGTAAAAATGATAGTAAATGTAGTAAAGATAGTAAGAGTAAGTAAATGTAGTAATTTTTTTAAGATTACCGTGTTTACTAGCATAATAGTCGCACTTTTTTTTGTCAATTTTTCACGGTGGAAGTCTAGGTGCGACTATTCTGCGGGGAAATCTATGACATAATATTGCACGCTCTAATTCTAAAATGTTACTGGTATTATGATAACATAACTTACGAAATGCTTCCAGTTTATCTGCCGTGTATTAAATAATCTGTTCTTCAATTATATACAAAAAGAGACATTTTTCTTATTATAGTAATATTTTTATAAGCATAAACAAAAGTCGAATCCGTGACTGCGAATTTTATGCGGGGAAAATATCTTGACGATTTTTTCTGCTTCAAAACAGGGGGTGCAACTATTATGTGCGGGCGAATATTACGCGAGTAAACACGGAATTTCATACTAGAGCTGGTCCTTGGATGGGGAGAACGGTGCGTCCGCAGCGGGCACTAAAATTCCTTACTATATACCGTGTTTACTCCTGTAATAGTTGCCCTTTTTTTTTTTTTTTTTTTGCCAATTTTTCATTGTGAAAGTCTAGATGCGACTATTATTCAGGGAAATCGATTACGAAGCTCGAACTGCAGAGTTTTATATATATATGTATAGTAATAATATATAGTAATTTTTCAGGCTTTTTCACATTAGTGTGTGCAATAAGTCCAAGCACTGGTATAGAAAAAGATTGGAATCAATCTTGCTACCTGAGTCATTCTCGTTTTACTGAAAAGTGCAGCATGTGAAATTTTAATTTATGCATGTAAACTGTATTCCAAATGTTTGTTCAAATTTTCACATATTTTATTTTGTCTTGAATTACTTTGCTTTGTCGAAAAAAATGAGTCATCTGTTTACGAATGTATATTTGTTTCACTGAAAATTTATCCTAGATTAAATTTTGCAGGCTTTTTCACGTTACTGTGTGCAATAAGTGCGTGCACTGGTATAGAAAAAGATTGGAATGAATCTTGCTACCTGAGTCGATCTCTTTTTACTGAAAAGTGCTGCATGTGAAATTTTAATTTTTATATATAAGGTGTATCGCAAATGTTTGTTCAAATTTTCATATTTTTTATTTTGTCTTGAATTATTTTGGTTTGTCGAAAAGGAAACATCATTTGTTTATGAATGTATAATTGTTTCATTGAAAATTTATCCTAGATTAGAGGTTTTTCTGCTTGACTTTGTGCAATAACTGTATGCAAGTGTCATCCGTGTTTAAAAGCAGAATAAACACCGTCAAAATATTTTGCCTATATAAAAGTTTCAGCCATGTATTGGATTTTCATTTATGTGTATAAAAATATTACTATAAAAAGAAAAATTCCTCTGCTTTGTGTGCAACTGACGAAAAGATTATTTAATATACGGCAGATAATCCGGAAAAATTCGTTAACCAGTAATTTTATTATTATACCAGTAATTTTTTAACATTAGAATACAATAATCTTTAGTATTTTTCCCCGCATGATTGTCGCACCTAGATTTTCACCATGAAAATTTTGAAAATATTTGAGGCTATTGTGCGAGTAAGCACGGTAGTTGCAAACAAGGGATAAAGATATCACTTATTTATAAACAAACGCTCCCCAGGCCTTGCTGTTGCTGAATTCAATAAAATGTACAAAACAGAAACAAAATTAGTAAACCAAGGTTTTCCAGGAACAATTGAACATTAGAAGTTATTTTTGCTTTGCAATAGCGTTCCAGTATAGTAAGGTATTACTGTACTAGAGGTAAATTTCATCACTATTATAACTGAAAGAGTGAATTTTTATAATAAACTAATATACACAATATAATTCTATTCCTTATAGTACACGGAGAAAAAAAATACAGCTCTCATCTAGAACTAATTCATGATTGTTATGATTACTTTCTGTGCCCCAAAACTAGAAAGATAGATCGTAGAATTATGCATGAAGGTGATTCGCACAATTGGTATAGACCAGGGGCGTAGCCAAGGGGGGCGTAACCCCCCCATGAAAAATTTCTAGCTAGCCCCTGGTATAGACTGGTAGATTGGTATTGGTCAAGTATTTCTAGTCCATAGAATTGTAGCTAACCGCAGCAAAATGACTAGTTGTGTAACGAGAAATTATTGTTCGATTTTTGGAATGAACTCATGCACTAGAATTACCTTTAGTGAGTCTAACCACTATCGTGTGCAGCGATTTATAGATATTTTCATCTGGGTACAAGCACCAGCTCACAGAGGAGATACCTAAAAATTGAGTAAGTAGGTTCAGAATTCTTTCGTTCTATGATCTAGTATTTTTAGGGTGTACATAGACTCATAAATTCTGGCTCCACAAATTATTTTCTAGATGTCAGTGGAATAGTCTCGTTCAGTATATTTATTAATAAATATACTGAATAAGACATAATGTGAATTTGTAAGACACAGATAGTATGGTTGAAATTATTTTAAACTTTGGAAAGAGAAACACATGTAATTTATTACCCAAGTAATACACTGCAAAGAAAAAAAAAGTATGTTAAACTGACAGAAAAATACTGTCAGCCTGGATGCCAGTTTATTTCTGTATATTTTATAGAAGTCTTCCATATTTTTTCCACATATGGAAGATTTCTTTAAAATAAACTGAGAATATGTGAAATTTACGGAAGACTTCTGTAAATCACATGGAAAAAACTACATCCTGGCTGACAGATTTTTCTTTAAATTTGGCGGACTTTTTTGCAGTGATACTTATACAAATTACCGATACTGGATAAATTCGATTTTTAAATTTTATAGTTCATCTCTTGTATTAGGTATTACAGACAGTCAAGATTACCTACTACGTATTACTATTCCCAAAATTAGCTGAATAATTGGCTGATCTAAAGGGGAGTGTGGAACAATGAAGTTATCACCTTTAAATTGTGACTTCTGAAAACTTTTAACTTACAATTGAGTTCAGGTTTAGCCTGTTAGTTCTCATCCATTCTTTGACTCCCCCCCCCCCCTCCTTAATTTTCTAAATCCGCTTCTGAATTCGACCCGTAAAAGGTGAAGATAATCGAGGATTTAAAATTTGGCTTATTTTTTTAATCAGTACCATAAAAAAGGTCTAAGTAAAATATCTGCGTACTCTGCAATGGGGAGAGAGCAAAATTACAATAAGCCTTACAAGTAGCTTTTGGTCTGTAAAAATGTTGAAATTTACCTAGAAAGTTTTATTTTATAAAAGCTAAAATATAAATTCGGAACTTTTTACATACAAAAATTTACATGTAAAAGCATGTTTGACATCTTATTTTTTATGGCAATAGCCACAAGGTCACGGACAAATTGTTTCTTGTCCTGTACCAGTGTATGTTTCAGCAACCGCGTTGTTAGTGTTTAATGAAGTTCGAGGGCTGCAATTTAATCTTTACTTATTAGCAGTCTTATTGCTAATAATGCCATGAACGTTCAAGTAAAGGTACTGACATTTGTTTCAAAAAATACAAGAAACTTGAAAAATTAATCTTGCTAAAAGCATTCATTATAAAACACTTTTCAACACAATCTTATATAAGATATCTTATCAATTGTATTAAAGATGAAATTAATTTGCTCGCTGCCTACGCTGCAAAGATTCGGCGAAGAAATGGGTCATCCATGAATATAATTTAGAGGAGGGTATAAATACAGTTGAAATTGTTTATAACGACAATTCTTTTATAATGTCAAAATATTCTACATATTTTACTGATAAGATAGAAGCCCACTTATAACGACAGTAGGTTATAATGTCATAAATAAATATAGGGTGTTTCAAATGACGTTATAACCACGTTCAAATAAAGTTGTACTATTTGTATGTAATTATTTAACAGTAAACTTGTTTTGGGGGAAAATATTACATTTCACAAACAAGAAGGCAATTTTAAATACATTCATTCAAAGATAATTCTTTTTTTACTAATACAAAAAAAAAATGTTTTTTAATTTGCTTAAAGATGAGTGATCTTCATGCGAAAATTCTGTTGCACTCTATTCTATATACAAACACACACTTCTTATCTGTGAAAATCTCCCTCACCCCACTGCCTTCAGGCAATACGGTAGAAAATGCAATCCCACATCTTTTGTCAAAAGCCTTGCGTTAGAGGACAATTTATTACACTCTCATGTCAGAACCACGTGGTATTTTTGGACGAAAGATACGTTTAATTGGTTGCTTAAAGTGTCAGTCATTCTTAACAGGTCCTCCTACAATAGTCACTGAACGAGGGAAATTTCTCCAACTCCGATTTTTTCCGTAAGTGAAGGGGGCTCTTAAAGTGAGCAGCCTCGCCACACTGAGTTCCAACTGCCAAAAAACCGTTAAATGAAATTCGAAAAAGGTAGTGGTAAAGAACTCTCATTCGGAAAAGTTCGAGAGGATACCAACATACGCTTTTTACAGCGGAAGATAAACTGCAAGAATTTTGCAGCTGTCAGAACAGGCAGCATATGTAAGGAGAGGTGCCAATTGTTATTATTTTATTTTTGGCAGTAGAGCAAATGAGAAGATACGTAAGAAAAAAATTGATGCGAGTTCTATTGGAAAGAGACACAGGAAAGGGCAAAAATTAAATACGGATTTTGATGATTAGATTAAAATTATTAAAGTAATTTTTAAAAAATATGTCTTCTGCAACTTAAGAGGAACAGGACACCATCCTGGAAGTACTGCCCTCCCCCCCCCCCCCAGTTGAATCATCTGGCTACGGGCCCGATGCCAAAAAAAAAAAAATATGCATATATATTCCAACAAACTGATGATTTCCTCCTTTTTGAAGTCTTAAAAACACCATTCACTTAATAGATTCATAGAAGATTGATCCATGTTATTATCATTTAATCATTATGAATAAAATTTTGAATGAAAGAATAAGCCAACTACCGCTTTAAAAAGTGAGTTTACAAAATTTAATAATTTATTACCACTTGAAAGAAAAATTTGAATATTTAATGTTGTCTTTTCCTTGTAGATATATAATTTTATCAAAAGTACCTTTACTAATCCCAGCAAGCGCACACACGTATAAATTACGTATTCCAAATGTCGAAAATAGGTCGAGGAAAAATTACAGCAAAAAGTAGCGTTTAAAAGAGATCAAACATACATTGTGTTATCGACGTTATAAAGAGCTGTTGTATGCTGGTCAGGGAGGCGGCTGACTTTGACCGTTAGGTTGCTCACCCTCACAAGGTCTATGTTACGTGAATAGATCGCCGATTTTCCACTCATAGCTTCGGCGATCTGAGAGACCCCCCCCAGCCAGCCAAGAAGAAACAGATGGAGCACCGAGAAATTTTTTCAGCTTAGTTAATAGTCAGTTTAACGTCGAATAAAGAGTGCAGGGGAGACAAACGTTACCGTGTCCTTTCACACGACCTTTGACCTGTCCACCCCACCCGATTTCTCAGAATTTTGGAGAACGCTGAAGTCACGTCACAGATGCCTTTTTTTTCCCCTTCTTTTTGTGTGTGTATTCGGTCGTGGTTCGCTTCGCAGTTTTTTTATGCAAGGGCAGATCTAGCTTCATTTTCATCGCGTGGTCACTGGCTGAGCTCAGCTGCGCTACACAGAAGAATACATTTTCGATAGTTTTAACTATAAAAGTGGATATTTTTCAAGAATCTCTTGGAATATTTTCAAGTTTAATGCTAACACAATTTATCGTTAGCTTGACATGTATTAATAAGTTTGCCTGGCTCTCTTTAAATTGTGTTGGCCGGTGTTATTAAAGTTAGTCGGTGTAACTACTAATTTTAATTCCGGCCGTCAAAATTTTAGAGTTGAGTTAAATAATTACTTAACTAATACTTATGTGCTTTGTTTCTTTTAATCATTTTCTTTTTAATCGCTTATTATAAGTCTTGTTATTTTTTATTATAGAGGAAAATATACAGCTACAATTACCATAAAATCAACTGCTTACCTTAAACATATAAAATATTTTTTTCTCATAATAAGCACGATTTTACTTAATGTGAGCTTACTATAACAAGAATCAACCATTATTGCAGTATGGCTTAACTTAGAATGAAATAGGTTAAGCTTTTTATGCAAAGGTAATTTTTTTCTTTTTAAATTGTATACTAATATGTATGCATCTAGTATGTAATATAAACCTGTTTGGAGTAGTAAAATTTAACAAATCAAAGAATTAAGAGAGATAAATAAAAAACTATTTGTGTAATGAAGTAGACAAGATTTTTCTCGTGGGGGGGGGGGACTAAAATTTATAGATAGAAAACTTGTTCTCATTTTATTAGAGGGAAAAAGTAATAAAAAAAGCAGGCTTATTCGTCCAATAGGTCGTTCCTTGACGATTTCGTCGAATCCTGACAATTTATAAACGTACTAATTATACCTCAATTCTAGATAATTAGAGAATGTGTGAGTCACATACTATTTACATACATCGTGAAAGCATGGAAATTCAAGCAGTTCTTATCTTGCGCACATGCCGTTTTAAAAAAAGGAAACACTTTATATTTTTAAATATAACATTTTACTACTGGTTTTAGCTAATGAAAAGCAATTTTGAATTAAATGTTCAGTAATAACAAGTTTTAAATTAACTTCTAATCGTTTAGGTAAAGTTATAAAATATATATTGATAAAAGTTTGAACATATACAAAAAATATATTAAAGTTAAAAATATAATCTTGATTTTGAATTGAACTCATAAGTAACTCGCATAAACAGCATATGTCGCTATTTTACATATTAAAGGGTTTCCATTTTTCCCTGGTACATTTTATTAATCATTTTGACTGTATTGGGTATTTTTAATAAAAAATTATTTAATCTACTGTTATAAAGAATCTAAATATTCATATACTGGTGAAAAAGTAACTTTTTTATATAAAATAAGTAAATTATATTTACTGTTAGTAAAATTGCATTTACAACTGTATTAGTTAACTAAATTTACTAATATTTATTTAATTTTTTAAGTTACTTTTTCACCAATATATGAAAATATTTAGATTGTTCATAACTTTGAATTAAACAGCGTCCCCCCCTTTTTTTATTGAATATACCTAATACAGTTAAAACAATTCATAAAACGTACCGGGGGAAAAAAGTAAATCCTTTAAAATGTAAATTAGAGACATAAGCTATTAATGCGAGTTACTGATCAGTTAAATTCAAAAAATCAAGATTATATTTTTTCTTTAATATATTTTCTCTGTGTTCAAATTTTTATCAATGTATATTTTGTAACTTTATCAAAACGATCAGAAGTTAATTTAAAACTTGTTATTTCTGCATATTGGATTAAAAATTATTTTTCATTAGCTAACAAACTAATAGTAAAATGTATTTTATAGAAAAATAAAGTGTTTCCTTTTAAACGGCAAAAGTGCACAAGATCAGAGCAGATTGAATTTCCATTCCTTCACGACGTATGTAAATGGTATGTGCCCATATTCTTTAAATGTCTGGAATTGCGGCATAATTACTACATTTATAAATGGTCAGAATTCGACAAATTCTGCGAAGTCTTTAAGGAACGATTTCTATTAGACGAATATAAGCCGGTTTTCTCTGCCCTGTTGAAGCAATTCGACAATGTATAACGTAAAATCAACCACTATGAGCTGAATTTTATAAACGGATTCCGAGAATCTGTCTCCCTTTGCCGTTATAGCGACGAGTGTTCGACCAATATCGGGGATTTTCTCTTCCTGGCGGTCACCCTTTTTCATTCTTGCGCCGTAGTTAAGCGAGATTGTTATCTCTCACGGTCACCCCTCGCGGGTGATACGCCATCTAGAAGTTCAGCGCTTGACGGGCAAACAGGTGGACATATCCAAGGATTTTTAACGTCGAAACTACGGCGACGTTAATTCGATGTATCGTGGCTGGCTGGGATAAGTGTTTTTTTTTAATACTTTTAAAAAATGAAGAGGCAAGAAGAGACCAAAATAAGTGTCTATAATAGTGGAGAGATGATATGCAAATGGAGCATAGGGAGGAAGTACAAAGAAATTCTATGAACAACCCCCTTCTCCAATGACCAATTTTTTTAAGGTACTGATTTTTACCCTATTTACTTAATGTAAAAGATCTTATAGAAGAGACCACGTGTGTATAAGCAACTGGTCCCCAGTGCCCTGTACAAAAATTTTTCTTACATTTTTCCGGAAGTAAAGTAAATTAAAACCACATTCCAAACCAGTCACTCTACTGCAAATTGACAGGTGCATGTACTTTACATACAAATCTTGTAGGATGAGAAGAAACAAGTGATTTTACTGTTGGAGCAGAATATTAATGTCATTGAGTCACATGAAAAAAGAAATTCGGAGAGAAAGTTAGCGGTTACTTTGGTTGTGGGAAAATCTAAAAAGCAAGTTATAAAGCAAATAGATTTTATTATGGCAAACTGAAAATGCCTATAGAATGTCAGGATAAATGCTTTTTTGTCAAATGCAAAAAATTAAGTAGAGCAAAAAGTTATTGCTGAGAGAGAAAAAAGAATGAAAGAATCTGAATTTCTAAATATTTTATTAAAATTTAAATTTTAGAAATATGTTTGTATAATTACTTACGTATTAGTAGTATGCAATTTCTTAAATAACAAAATAAACAATATTTTTAAGCATTTCTTATTTCTTGCCTACCAAATGTATATGCTTCTATAAGGGACCACCTCTCTTAATGACCGATTTTTTACAGAATGGATAGGGTAGTTCCCGAGAAGTTTCACTATACTCATCCCATGAGAAACATTATATGAAATGAAATGATGGCGGTTGTTTCATATTGGGTAGTTTGGATGGGTCCTCATGCTGAATTAGTCATGGCAGGCGTGAAGCACTGTTGTAACCCTGATAACTTCTCTTCTCTGTATTTTGTTCCTGTTAAGATCATAAGCGTAAAGTTTTCAAAATTATTGGGGGGGCCGGACCCCACAACCATATATATTCACGTCAGTGGCGTATATACATATATGTGAGTTGCAAAAGTCGTAACCCCCTCCCCCCCCCCTCCATGAAAAATTTCTGGATACGCCACTGATTCACGTACATATAACTTACTCATAGTTGTGAACTACTACGGAATATAATTAACCACTTTTTCTACATGATTTTTCGGCTTAAAATATAGCAAAATTTTTGTGATGTGCACGCGAGCTGGTTACTATTTTGAAAAAAATAATTTTAAAAATATACTGTTTACAAAAAGTTGTTAGTCATATTCCGTAGTAGTTGGCAGCTATGACTTACTATATATAAGTGTAAATTATTGGAGGCGCTCGATCTCTATGGGTCCATAGAATTCTACACCAATGTAAGGTAAGTATCCATGTTAGTATCTTCCTACCATCTTATAAGTTAAAAATAGAAGCAAAGTAAAAAATCCAAAGGAGGAAAAAAAACAAAAACATTTTCGATGAGATAGTGCATTTTAGACACATCTGAACTTTTGTTCATTTCATACTTTAAATTGCATAATCTGATTTTAATTAACCATAGCCTGGCGAGGGCAGCTTATAGTAACATTTTGTGTTACAAGGCGTCACAATGAATACTAAATCATGATTGAAATCAAAAGAAGAAAATTTTTAAAAGTACAAGTAAAGGTTTTTTTTAAACATTTGTAAATGTCGTGAATACTTTTTTTATATTAGTATAAATTAGTTTTCTGTATTTAGTGATAAATTATTGGGTGGGCTCAGCCCCTATTCACAATTTATTGGGGGGGCTCCAGCCCCACGGGCCCATATAACTCTACGCTTATGGTTAAGATTATCTGGTACTTATGTATTATTCCAGTGGCCTGCCAAGATGAGCAATTTTTTACCAAGCTATATGCAGTACCGCACCGACCAAGGCCAGCAACAGTGTACAAAACAAATGAGATGCCCCTCAGGGTTTATTACCTACCCCTGCAAAAAAAGTGAAGTTTTTTTTTTTAATTTCCAACCACACCAAAAAAAAAAAATGCTTTTGAACTTTATTTTTAATATTGTTTGATCGTAAAAAGTATAATATTATTTGTTGGATACTAGAGAAGTCAATAAACTAACCAAATAATGAACTAAATTTCCTACTTTTTCAGCAACATATTTCATCCGCAGCAGGGCTCGAAATAAGTCTTGACGACTACTAAAAAAGCTGTGAGACTAGCCCAAATAGCCTCTATGTTCAATAGCTCTCGTGGCAAGTTTAGCTTTTGAGTCTTTAAAACTTTTTTACTTTGTTTCTTCCAACCTCAGATGTATTTTAAGGTTACATATAAAATTACAGAATTGTTACAAGAAAAGTGAAGCCTTTTCGTCTGTTTGTTCTTCTCATTGCATTATTGATTCCATTTTGTTAAAGTTAAGCAAAAGAACTGCAACTGCTATATGGATATTGCAAAAATACGAAAACTTAAGATTTTACTGTTACCTAAATAGTTTTTGCTGACAGCTTTAAAATCTTATTTTGGCACTGATGAGCAGTATACTACTTTTATTAAAGGTAGTAACAAATGCACTTGCATCTCCATATTCAAATCAGGCTCATATACATGTTCTTTTAATTCTCCCTTGTTATTAAGATATCAGTTTTATTACCCTTTTAGAACTATTAATTTCTAACAAGGATTTTTGTCTACTCCCGAAATGGTGAATCACTTTTCAAGGGTTGCCAGATAGCAGCAAGGTTAGTGAAATGTCAAAAGTCACCAGGATTAACCATTTTTGGCAATTTATTGCCAAGTTGGTGCCAAAAAATAAATCCTTAGACCAATTTGGTGCCAAAGATATTACCAAGTTGGTGCCAAAAAATTTGACCAAGTTGGTTAAAATTTGACCAAGTTGTTATTTTGACCAAGTTGGTGCCAAAAAATAAATCCTTAGACCAATTTTGGCATATCTTCTATATTTGACAAGATTTTCTTCCAAACATTACTGTATCCTACTATACAGTTATGCTGATCCCTGACTTACTGACTCTGTAACGATTCTAGGTACCCACTCCAGTATAAAACTTTTACCACCATTACTCCAAAAAGATTAAAAAGTTAAGCAGAAAATGCCTAATAACATCTACACCAATTGTACGGTCCGCTTGAAATTTTTCATAATTATGTAAAACATAGAAAACAATCTGTGCTACTGTAAACATCTGAAAATCTACCTGTTCCCTAATTTTTTAAAGAGATTTTTTGCTACTTTTCGCTCCATTTCCAAGAGTTAAAAAAGTGAGTCATCTGTGTAACAAAATCAGCTGTCGCAATTGACATGACATCCTATTCATCAGGCTTTGAAGGGAGAATTGCAATCCCAATTCATCTAAAATAGTTTTTCTAGATTACATAGTATTATTTTTATTTTTGCATTAAAATGATCATCTGCATGAAGCATTGATATAAGAGGGGCTGTGTACACTAAACAAAATGGTTCGAATGCGAAAAGTTTCTGCATGTTTCCAGATGAGCATTAAATTTAATTTGGGTCTATAATAAAAATTGAATATGAAGTTGTATTTATTTTAGGTGGACGAGGATTAAATATACTGAGTGAAGACTTACTTTCGTTAAATGTTTTTTCTAGGCTTGTTGTGATTGCCTCCACAATGAACTTTGACTTCTAGTTATAAAGGTGAAGTATAGTTAGAATATGTTTGACAAAGATTGTAAAACTGTTTTAATAGGCCATTTAGATTTTAATTCTAAAGAAGTGTTTTAAGGAACAAGGAAGACAAATATGGCACACTTATGAATTATGATGCAATAATATCATATGAATTATGATGCAATAATAGCCTTGTTTCATTTCTAACGTAATGAAACAAGGATGACAAATAGGGCTTACACAATAATTATGATACTCTTAACATAGCACTTCAGTTTGTATTTAAAATATGAAAGTGTTTTAGATCTTTTCCTTCTTTTTAATTTTTGGAAATCTTTTGCAACCCAACTTGTTACACATCCTTGACCCTATTAACCTTATCCTTCCTCTATGATATTGTCTGAAAGGGTTATTCTAAAGGGGTTTTTTTCTTTAAAATGGCCAGATCAACAGCCTACTTGTATTACTTGACCTCTACGAGGGCAGGAAATGTTGGTCATTTCATTACGGGGGCACCAAATAGGCAGACCAACGATGCTCCTATGAGTCTTCTAATTTGAATCAATTCCAGAACAAAGACCTATCACTTGGATTGACATCCACAGAGTTATCGTTTGAACAACGATATAGAACATTTGAGCCATGACAGATTTTACGGGCACTAGCATTCCCTTTAGCATATTTGGTCAAGAGAGGAGTTCACCCTCCAAACCACTGGTCATTCCTTTGCTGCTTCACTTTCGGTGTTTTAACGGGAATCAAGTTTAATTGACCAATTAGCTACCGGACTAATCTAAAGGTTGAAAATAATTTTTCAGTTGATACTGAATGAGCTGCGATAACTAGTCAGACAATTCAAAAAGTTATAAAATTTTTAATATTCTCATTTGTACAGCGTTTTTTCCAAAATACTTTGCCAATGGGCAGGGCAAGTTCTTTATTACGTGATCCATAAACACTGATGATGGATATATTTGTTTGTTTTTCATTCTGAAAGTTTAGAAAAAGAAAAAACTTAGAAAATTCAATGTACTGCCCTTTCATACGACTATCCACTGGTAGTCACTTGAACTCGGTTATATCATTAACAGAGACAGAGATGATAACCGCTGCTCTTTCATTTCATAGGTAATGTTTAATCATTACAGCATAGTAAGTATGGAGAAACATTGGGTTAATTCAAATCAAAGTAAATTACTAAAACAATCCCGAGTTTAACTTCCATCGTCAAAGATTCCATTTTAAAAAAGGTGCTGACAGTTTTACCACAGACTTAGGAATGAGTTATTATTTTTAACGTAAGCCTCTGAGTATCTGGCATCAGTGTGCGCTGCACACATGGGCGGCGCAGACCTGGATACATGCCAGACACATGAGATGATTAATGGTTCGGTATATGATTGGTAACAGTTTGCCAGCATATTTGACAAAAAAATAGTTTGGCGAGAATGACCACCAGGATAATACATAAGTACCGGTGATTTTCTATAATGTAGCTCTCTTGTTTAGAATTCGTATTAAAGGTTAACACTTAAAAGACAAGTGTTGCCTTTCGGCACCCAACTTAGCCTTCTACAATACTAGTAGAATAATACTGAAGCTCTAATGCCTAATGTTGCCAATAAAATACATGCTGCAAATATCATTAAATCAATTTTCAATACATAGACAGCAGCACTAGTGCTGTTAAAGAATACAGATACATGTAATTTTTCAACTGTAGCTACATGTGTTTTTTGTTTTGTTTGGAAGCTTGCTAATATCCTTTATTGTTCTGCAGTGATCAAGTAAAAATTTTATGAGGAAAAGTAAAGTATGCAGCTCATTTTTATAACTGCATTTGGATTATTCTACTGTAAAATATTTGTTGTAGGCAGATTTTTTGTGTGTGTTACCAATTGGCAACAATAAGCATAAAATTCCACTAAGTCTGGAAAACAATGGGCAGTTTTGGTTTTTAATTATGAGGAATAGTTAAGATTGACTGAATATATTTGGCTTAAATTTGAATGAAACTACTTATATTTTGTAGTTTATTTATTTCTTATTGTATACAAGATATTTTTCTATAAATTATTCTCTGCAAATTACCAAACTGCAAAGGATACACAATAACAAAAAGTGAATAATGTGGTGTTAGACTGTGTTTTGATAAAAATAATAGTTTCAAAAATTTCAATTCAATTCTTTAACTAAGCAGTTGGTAATCATACTATCAAGTATAATAATATATATATATTTTTTTAATTGCATTTCACATTGATTTTTGCAATGTTTTGCAATAAATTTTTGTATTTGTAATAAGAATTACTTTGAAAGTACTTTGTAGAAATTCTTAATCATAGTTTTTAAAATTCCTGTGAGTTTGGTATTACAAATTTTTATTAAGAAAAATTATTTTTTCAACTAAAGCCCAGTGTTGCTGATTAGCAACACTGTTTTTTAGCCATAAACCTTACCTAAAACAAAATACGATTTTTAGAAGTATTTTCCCCATAATTTAATTAAGAAATGAAAGCCAAAAAGCATTTTTAAATTTTCTTTTTAAAAGTTCAGGCATTTAAGGGTTAAAGCAAAATTTAATGTACTTTAGATAACTGTTATACGATCATTAAGCTCCGATCAGAGGTCTGTGGTAAAGTGGTTAGTTTTATCATGTTATTTTCTCAACAATAAATATCTAATGATCATTTCTCAGTTCTTTTTTTTATGTGTGTGTATTTCAGAAAATGAATTAATTAATCACAGAATTAAACCAGTAAACTTGATCGTTTGATACACTTGAGTGGTTTTTTTGAGTAGGTACACAAATCACAAGAGACACCTAAACTGATGTTAATCACAAGAGAATTAACCTAAACTGAAATTGTTACACTTTTGATGATTTGCTTTTCTACGAATTATGTTATAATGCATTTTATACAATGTTATTTGTGGTAGAGCATCATTATTCATTATGTACAAAAACATGTTTTATTAGTATTTGCATCAACATCCTTTTTCAATCTTAATTTTTTTCGCCTCGATAGTTGTTTTTTCAAAAACATCTGTGTCAGAAAATTCTTTTTTAACTCTTTTTTTAGGAGAAAGAAAATGAGGATTAAGATCATCTCCTGCTTCTCGACGAATTCTTTTAATGGTGCTGACAGAAACGCCAGCAATTTGAGCTGCCCGTTTAGTAGGATGAATTATCGAGACAATGGGTTCTCCGTTTTCTGCTTCTAGATCACAAAATTTAATAACATTGTATAAAATCTTTTTAGTATCAGTCCCGAAAGCACTATTTCCATTTGAACTAGTCGCCATGAGTAGAGTTATAAAAAGAAGTACAGGAGTTCGGAATTTCTTTGTAAGAGTTCATATAGATTTATAGTTACAATCTTATAAAACGTTTTATAATGCCTCAACAAATTCCGAATCATTTAATTTAATGGTGATTTGAGAAAGAGAGTTTATCCAAATCCACGCCTTTTTTAAGACTTCATCTTAGTTCCTAAGATTCCAAATTCAATTCAAAATAGAAGGAAAATGAAAACCAAAACCTCAAATAGCACCGTGGCAAATAGAAACAGAAACACCACGGACATAAAATTTGTTGCCAAAGAAAAAATGACAAATGTTCACTAGACATTTTTCCTTTAAAAAAATCTTAACATTAAAAATAATTAATAATTAAGAGGAAAAACTTCATTTAATTTTCTATGAAGTTATTTAGCATCTACGAATAATTTCAGCTTATTTAATCCTGAGACGGGAAAACACAGGATCCTGGTTTCACTGTACCATTCATATTCATGTTGAATGATTCATCTTGTTCATGACTCACTCGGCCTTCTTGCCAGCCAATCAGAGTCGAGATAGCTAAAGCGGAAAATTTCATTACGGACAAGGACAAGGCAAGACCGCAAGACAGCGAACGAAAACAAATATTTTGGCTGTCGCGAGTGCATTAAGATTAAGGTATTTGTAATTTATTTATTTATTTATTGTCTTTTAGGATAAAATTTAGCCTCTATTTGTGCGTGACTAGTGTATTGGCAACGTATCAAAATGTATTTCATTTCTGCAGCAACATTTAACTTTGATGATATCTGTCAACAAACCCACGTGCCGAAAGATAGTGACCAACTTCTTTCGGCACGTGGTCCCTATTATGAGACCTAGGAGTGTAGCTAATATTCGGCCTGTTTTGCCGAATATTGTTACATATTCAGCTGAATAATATCAGAGCAAAGAGAAAAAAATATTTTTAAATTCATTTACAAATAATATTGCTTAGTTATACTACAATATGTTAATTCCATATTATAAAATATCCTAAGTCATTGAATTTTAAGCTGAATGAAATTAATCTCCTTTTTTGGTACTTGCGTATTATCCCGGCGGTCATTCCCGCCAAATTATTTTTTCGCAAAATGTGCTGGCAAACTGTTGCCAATCGTATTCGTAACCATCAATAATTCCATGTGTCCGGCATTTACATTGGTGAAAAATCGCTCGCCTTGGCGGACCGCCGGTATAATACGTAAGTACCAATTTTTTTAACAATAATACGGAAATGCAGGCTTTTCTACTTGGAGACGCTACTTGACTTGGTTTTGGCGCACCTTCGATATATCCCCTACCTTGATTTTTGGCACCAAGGCCGTTTTCGACGGCGCCAAAAATAGAAAAATGGCCGTGAAACCACTTCCGAAAGCGGAAAAACTATATGAATTAGATTTCCACAAAAAATTTAGGGTTAAAATGTAAAAATGGCCGCGAAGCAACGTTTTCAGAACCGAAAAAAACTGAGAATTAGAAAAATTCTACAAAAAATTTCTAGGGTTAAGAATGTAAACAACAATAAAATCAAGAAAATTTAAGAATTCATGGCTGAATCCTAGTTTATGGTGCTTCTTCGCCAAGAAGGCGATAATAGGTATATTCTGGCAACCTTGGCGACTTTAGTTTGCGTTCTGGCAACCATGTGGAAATCTGCCATTTTGTTTCTGTAGTGCGCGTTTTTGCCTCTGACGGGACTCTTATTTGTTTACATTATTAAATTTATTCTACTAAAAAAAGAAAGGGGGGGCACAGCCCCCCCTCACATAAAAAGTAATTAAGTTTTACTTAACCGAATCTATAAGTACATGTAAGCACTTGTGAGATGTTTTAGTCAATGTTGTTAGTATTGCTTTACATGAGTTACCTCGTTTCGCTTCTTCGATTTAACGCATGCGCAGCTGTGTTTGTATGGGAGCAGAATCATATTATGGTATGTTTTAGTTTTGGTTCGAGAACGTTTTGATACGTTGTGTTAACGGAGCGCATGCGCGGCGGTTGGTTTGAATTCCAAAAGCCATTTCTTATGGAAACTCCGAGGGGTTAACGACAAAGTTTTCGGTTCCTTGTACTCGTACTTTTCGGATCCGTTTTTTTGGATAAACTAATTCTTTTCCGTTAATTGTGTTTGTGGATTTTCACTGTGGATTATATGGTTTTTGAGAGAAGGTAAGCGTGCTTTGCTAAATTGCGTGGTGTATGGTTGTGGCTAAACGAAAAATTTTAGCATTAGATTTTAGAAAATTCATTTTAGATTTCAAAAAATCTCTTTTTCTTGAATGGATTACGAAACAACGACTGATTGCAGCTAAAAGAAAATTTTAGAGTTCAGAAAATCGGTTTTAGATTTCAGAAAGTTGCTTTACCTGAATGGTTTATGATTAGTGTTTTGATTTTAGGTTTATGGTTTAGTGTTTAGATTTTAAAATTCGTTTTAGATTACAGAAAATCTCTTCTAAAATAGTATCCACAAACATAAAAAAAAAAACCACTATGACTTATGATACGACGAATATGATTATTTAAATAAAATAAAAAATCAGTTGTTCAACAAGTTATGTAAGTACAATAATTTTTGTTGTTTAAAACTTCAATATTTATGCTTTTTAATTTGCTTATTTTGTGTATTTATCGCTAGTTTGGGTGCGTTTTCCGGTAGTGTCTTTGGGAGCATCTTGGCTCCCATAGACAAGACGGGAAAACGCGCCAAATTGGCGATTTTTGGAAAATCGCCAAGAAGCACCATAAACTAGGAATTAACCGAATTCATGAACGTAGAATTCAGGTTTTCGAACAAGAAATTAGAAATAGAAAAATTGTAGAAATAATTAAGGGTTAGGAATCTAAACGCGAATAAATTCAAGGAAATTTAAGAATTTATGGACACAGAAATCGCGTTTTCTAACAAGAATTTAGGGTTAAAAATTTGAAAAAACCTAAAAACCTTTCACAAATAATGGGATTTTTATGTGAGGGGGCTCTGCCCCCCCGTTTTTTTTTTTTTACGAAAAAGGTAGTTGGGAAAACTGGAAAAATAAGAAATCGAATAGAGCGTTTTAAGAAAAAAGCCGAAAACTGTGAAGCCATTCGCCTGTACAAATAGTGCACAGTTACCACGATGTATAACACGAAACAATATTATACGTTAGCAAAAATATCTCGTAAAGGTTAAGCTCACACTCCGAAAGGATGTCTCCCTCAAAAAATCCAAAAACTTCTCCTGGTCCACTAACAAATACCTCATAACAAAAATTATATTAGCTACACCTTTCTTCCCACACGTGGGATTTTTACCAGACAACTTTAACGTTAAATTTTGTTCAAAAATACCCTGATAATTTTCAATTACATTAGCTACGGAGGTTCTTAAAAAATCATAAAATCCTAACCAAAAATATAAAAAAAAGTACAGTAAAATATCAAAAGATCACAGTCCCTTTGCAGAAGCGCTTTCGGTCAACTTACTTCCTCTCTCTAAAAATGTGAAAAAAAGTTCTCGCAAGCTTCCACGTGCAGGAGCTATTGCATCACGGCGCTCTGTCATTGGCAGGCCGGCCTAGGTTGCCATAAATAGCCTCCCCCCATTCTCGTCAACGAAATTCGTTTGGGAAACCAGAAAATCCCTTTTATCGCCAAGCTTGGTGCAAAAAACGTAATCTTTGGTGCGAAAAAAAGGTAGGGGGTATATCGAAGCTTAGCCTTGGTGGTGTTCTACCCTCTTTATGGGATGGGATAGGGTGCTTCAAAAAAAAAATTTTTTTTTTTTTTCGAATTTCTTTGTTCTCACCCTGCAATTTTTTTACTCTATTCATAAATATGATGTATGCAAAATTTCATTTTAATCAGATAATATTTAGAGGTTGCGCAGCAAAATCGAATTCTTTTGAAAATTTGCAAAATAGACAGATAGCAATAGTGTATAATTAATAAAACCATAACCCGAAATAATATGACATTCAAAAGGGTATAATTTCAAATATTTAATGACTCTACAAAGTAAAAATGGCAGATCAGTTAAAGAAATAAGATTTTCCCACTTGTCCTGGTTTCCTTTGCAACTGTGTTTTGTGAGTGCAGTCATACTCATAGCCCAGTGGTGAACACCAGAACAAGTATGCCCATAGCTATCACGGCAAAACTAGCTTCCATTCTAGATGTGCTACTATAAGTGACAGAGTAGTCACTTTGATAGTAGCTTCTACAGTAGAAAATATGGGTCCAAACGTGGAACATTTTACACTTAGTCACTCTTCGAAAGCAAACTATCCGCTCTGAATTAGCCATTACTGCAGACATATATTGAAAGGATTAACATACGAAAATCCTATCAGGATATGGCTGTTGTCCCCTTGATAGTGCACTGGTACAGAAAACTAATTGAAAATTTATCTGGAAAAGCAAAGGAGGATCACCTACCACTGATAGCAAGCATGAGGTCCAAACACTGAAGATCAACTGTTGGGTGTTCCTAAATTACAGTGAGGGACAGGAATTGTATGCAGTGGCGTATCCAGGGGGTGGGGCTGATAGGGCTGCACCCCCCCCCCAAAAAAAAAAAAAAAATCGAGAAAAAAATAAGCTGATTTTTCAAAATTTACCTTGAGGGGGGTGGGGTCAAAATGAGCTTTTCACATATCCTATAGCAGGCTCCCATAAGGCCCTGCTCATCCCTTCCAGCAGGGTTCCCGTAAAGGAAGCCTTTATGGGAACCCTGCTGTTTGGCGATGGAAGTTAAGATACGGTAATCCTAAAGCCGGCTTTTTTATTCCTGAAAATAGCTACTGGCTGATGACGATGTGCTTTGGTTTTATTTAACATTCTTTTGATAGTACTTTTTAGGTTAATATTTTCGTTATCCTTAGCTTATTTGTTAAGGGTAGAAGCAACAAATAAGTACATTATTAATATTTTATACCGTAAAATAGTAGATATTTTGATTTTATTATTTCAATATGGCAATAATTTAGCGATTTTAATCAAGGTATGATATAAGCATTGCTTGTTTACCCAGTTACAGAATTTTTTGTACCAGTCTGCAACGCAGATTTTAAAATAAAAAAATAGTCTGTGAGTCAAACTGCTGGTGGCAGGTTACCCATAAAATGCATATTAAATCAGCATATTCATCTTATATGTTAAATATGCAGCATTTGTACAATTTAGTGCATTCATTTTGCCTTCAATTTCTAGCTGTATAGATTCTTCTTGTTCAGTAAGGTAATTTTGATAACCAGTTTTAGAATCCCCCCCCCCTTTTTTTTTTTCTGTGAAGTACTGGCCAACAAATCTCTTCTGCCAATTCACTTTTTTCAAATAGCATTTTAATGAATTTTATAAACATGTTTTATATTTTAATGCAACAAATTTTCGGAAATTGGTTGAAAAATTAAAAACTCGCCCAAAATATTAAGAAATATTTTGGCAAAACAATCATTATTTATCAAAATTTGAACTGCTGATACAAAAGTTAGCATAATGGCTTGCAATGAATGAAAATATGATTATTCACAAAAAAGGATGGAGAAAGATTTGATATGAAATCACTGCGTGCAGTCGGCAGCGATATCGTTCGATATGAACTCTTGAAATAGTCTGCAGACCTTCTCAAGAATCTGCAACGGGTGTCGCCACGTCGCACGGTTTCTGCTACCGGGTTTGTTTATATTTGTTATGATTTAAACTAGTTCTTTACTTTTGCTTACTTATGTTTTTGTCAGAATGCTAAAATATATTTTAATTTTTTAATGTCTTTTTTATTTATGTTATTTTTGTGAGGTATTGTCTTTAGAATATTATTTGTTTGCATTATTAAATTTATTCTAATAAAAAGAGAGGGGGTCTGTGCTCCCCCCCCCCCCTCACATAAAATGTAATTAAGTTTTATTAAACCAAATCTATATGTACATGTAAGCTTTTAATCTGTTTATAATTTATTTTTTTATAAAAATATTTAAAAACTTATTAAAATAAATCTTACCTAAGTTAACAGCGAGGATCAATTATCTCGGAAACCAGCACCATCCGATCCACCATATTGTTTACAATTGGCATCGGCAAGGCAAACTTGGGTTGGTAACAAGGTTTTGTCGCCAAAACAAAAAAGCGCACCATAAAGCTGTTCCAAAAAAATAGAGGCACATGCTTTTTTTTTTTTTTTTTTTTTTTTTTTTTTTTTATGAAACTTTACGGTGTTTGATGTTTTTAATGTGAATTTTAAATTGATATTTGATGTTTTTTTGTTTTTGTTAGTGCTATTTATGTGCTATTCTAATCATACTGACTTTATATGAGATGTACAACTTAGGTTGTTTAATCCACCAATGTTTTTTTAGTTGAAAACGGGCCAGTGTTTGCCCAGTTTACATTAGCTGTACAACTAGGTTGCTTCATTTTAAATTACCTGTTACTGAATTTGCAGACATTTGATAGGTTAAATATGGATGATGTTTTTGTTAGTTTAATTTATGTGGAATTTTAATGTATTAAAATTCTTTGCTTTGCTGATCGTACAAAATGGTTGGCGACTGTTGCCGGGGCACACACTGTCTTGGTCAATTTTACCCATATTTGACATCAGAACAAAAGCTAGAAAACAACTTTTGTGTTTTTTTTGTCTGGCACCACATTCTAGAAATTTTGCCTTCTGTCGTATTCATGCAATGTATGGGGCCATCAGCATTCCAGTACACCTACTGTACTGCTTTTCAAATGATCTCAGCAGTTATGGTCAACAATAGATCACTCTAATTTTGGACCTGGAGTGAGAAACTCTTTGGTGATGGCTGCTATTCAGAGCGATGTGTAATTGGTGATGGAATTTGTGCAAAAGCCAACTTCTGATGACCCATGGAAGAGAAGCTTGCAGGGAGATGATGCAGCTTGTTATAATTTTTCTGAGAAGAAATGTATTTGTGGTGTACTCTTTCGTACTCCAGGAGCTATCCGTTTTTCCAGAAGGATGTTGAAGATCCTTCATAGCTTCAAGAAATGGATGTTTTGTAACCAGTTCGAATTTCCAGCACGAGAAAACAAAGATATTCATGACATCTGTATCTTTATTGTGAATGAATAGCTGAGAGCTTGTTTTACAGCACCCCTTCCTCTGCAAGCTCTGAGAAAGGATTTGAAGCTCCTTCAGCGTCTTTTAGTATACGAATAGGAAAACCCCGAAATATCAGTTTAGGATGACAACAAACTATCATAGCATCTTTAGTATCTCAATGAATATCTCGTAGCAGTATTCTTTTATTCGGGTTTTTTACTGAAGTGAAAGATGGTAAAAACCCCTTGTGAATAAGATTGGAAGAATGAACCACTGGAATGTGCAAGACTGCAAAAGCAATTGGCGAATTGATGACTAAGACATTATCCAGTTTGTGATAAGGGTGAGAAATTGGGAGCAAAAATCTAGGCGTCAATGGCACCTAACTTTTTTTCCACAGGTGCAGTTTCGAAAACCTTTGTTTTGTTTATATGCATAAACTATAAACAGGTAGGCTTAATGATTATGTATAGTAATAATAAAGAAAATCAGAACTATTAAAATTAAGATAGTAATAAATAGTGAGTAAATATAAAATCAATTTTTATGGCTTTCCACCTATGCATCCAGAATAAAATATTGTGATACATTTTACAAGAACATGGTCTTTAGTTTTAGTTTAGAAGTATTTTATAAATTGCTGCTATATAACACCTGATCAACCACCACTGTAAGCAAACAGGTAGTACATGTTAAAATTGTGGAAATATGTATTTGTATTCTCAGTGGGTTGAAAACTGAAGTTGGGAGAGGGTCTATGAAAGCTTTCAATGGCACCAAGAAGGATTTATTATTTTACATATTAGCTATTTTATGTTACTAAAAATTATTTTTAATTAAATTACTTAAAATATATTTTATTAAAAACTGAACTTTATCTTAATTATTAAAATTTTTATATTTAAATAAAAAGTTTTTTTAATGTTTTCAAATAACTAATTCAATTTATGTTTTTTTTTTTTTTTTTAATTTACATTATCTCATAAAGGAGTTTTATTTAAAAAAGATAAATTTCATTAAGTTTAAACCATCAAATAACATTTTTATTCAAATAATATTTTTTATTTGAGTTATCGTAATTTAGGCCGGAAGTCCGTAATTTAGATCCCCCCAAATCCAGACGTTTTGCTAATGCCAGCACCCCCACACACACACACAAATAAATAAATCTTCTTTTGTTTTTTCACGAAATTGCATTAATTAATTGCAGTCAATCCATGTATTGTTTTCAGTCACGAACTGCTGCACTTAACCAGCCGTTATTGCGGCGCTGCAACGCGCCGCGGCAAATAAAATCCAAGATGGCGTCCGGACCGTAAACCTGTACTCTCTTGCGATAAATAATTATATTTAATTAATGAATATTAACTACTAATCCAATTAACTTTTACACTGCCTTATTTAAAAGAATCTCGTGCGTTCATCAATATTGATATCAAGTATTATCATCGCATCTTCCCACACCGCCGTGCCATACGAGCCGAGCTACCGCTAAAACACTCATTTGCAGAAAGAATCCAATATGGCAAACGCGAGCTCGTAGTTTTCTCCGATCAACTTCATTAATATACATAGAGTTAAAAAATTATGGCTAAAGTTCCTCTATTTGTTTACATTAAAAAAGGTGCGATTTAAATGATTACACATCTGCGGAAGACAAGAAAGTGGTCTTCCGCGTGTTTTTCAACCACAGAAGACTGTCTGCAGAGGATCGATCTCTTTCTGCCACGGAGCGGTGCTTACGAAAGCAAAAGTTTTTTTCACGGAAATTTACATTTATATTTTTTCAGCACATTGAAAAATAGTCGTCTAGACAGTAAAAAAGTCCCCAGAATTCGTAAAATATTCGTTTTTCGCAGTATTTTTGTTTAAAAAGTCTCCGGAGTCGGCCGATACTGAAATAGTCACTTTTTAGTCGTCTGTCTCGGGCAAAATGTTAGTCGTCAAAAATGACGACTGGTTCTTAAATCTCGGTCGTCAAAACAAAAATGACAGTTGCAAAATACGACTAACGACCGCTAATTTCGTGCCCTGTTTGTGATGAAAACACAGACATGTCTTTTAGCCTATTATGTACCGACAAGGAGTTCCAACAAATTGACCCTGAACACTGGGATTTTTTACTGCAAAGAAGGCTTCATAATAGTAAAGAAACTGAGAGTTGTGGACAACAATGCAGGGCAGGGCGAGACCCTTACCCAAGCATTTGCTAAAGACTATTGCTAAGAATGAAGAGCAGAAACAGTGTCTGCTTCAAACAGGGATCACTCTAGAGCGTTTCAGGGGGGCGGCCCGCCCTGGTGCCCTTTTCCCGGTAAAATGCCGCCCTCCTTGCCCTTTTTCTTGATAAAATTCCGCCCTCTTTGTTTTTTAATCAAAATGCCGCTCTCCTTTTCTCCACCCCTCCTTGTTTCCCCTTCTCTTTGATTCTCCTTACCATTGCTGGCGCTCGGCTAGACCTCAAAAAAGCCTCTCTCCAACAACAACAACGAAGTTGATTTGTTTACTCTCTTATCAATGATGTGTGTGGGGGGGGTACATCTGCTCAGTCGCTGCTCTTCTCCCTCCCGACCTGAGGAGAGGGTCAAAACCATTCGCTGTAGCTTGAGGTCATAAAATATCTCATTAGAGAAACAATCTGTCATCCAGAAGAGTAGTCATAACAATAAATTATTTCCTACTGTAAATGGCACTTTACCGTGTTTTATAAATGCTGTAAGTAATTAATAAGCGCCACTTGGTTATTGTTTATTTTTTCAGATTTTCAAAACACATTCATCCAAACTTAAGGCTGGCTGCACGGAAAGTTCAAGACAAGGTCAATTCCGTAAGTCTGGGTAACCCCCCCACACACACACACACACACACACACTCCTCCCCATCGATGTACTAAAAAGAATAGGGAAAAATTGATTCATTGACAGGGTGTGCAGCAGTCAGGAAATACTACTTGAAAATATCGAATTTCCGGTCAGCATAGAAGCCAAATTTATGACCAATTGATGATTATTCTATAGGGCCATGGGCGCCGGCAGCATAGGGTAAGGGGGGACAATGACCCCCCCCCCCCCTGGATTTTTGTATGCAGTGTTTTCCCTTGCTTTTTTGCTCTTTCCAACATGGTAACCATATGTTAAAGTAGTCTTTGCCCCCTCCCCTGGGAAATATTCGACCGGCACCCATGTATAGGGCTATTTTAGGCGGAGATAGGGGTGGGAACTGTCAATATAAAATTTGTGTCTATTTTGCAGCCCCTCCAAAGAAATGAAATTGTCGAAGATTGCGAGAATGCAAGTCGTGCGAAAATTCATCGATTGGGAAATTAAAAATGTGTGCAAGAGGGTCAAATTCTTTCCGATCCCTGAAGGGTCGGGAGTTATTTTCGGGACGCGTAATTTCCATCATGCAAAATTTTGGGGGGAAAAAGGGGGGGTGAGAGAGGGTGCGTTCAGACTGCCAATTTTGGGTAAATCTCTAGTAAAACACAAACTGCTCGTGTTTTACTCGGGGAGATTGACATCGTGTAGTTCCCACATCCATCGGCTTTGTGGGCCCGTTTACATGCACACAAATGCGGAGTAACGCTTCCCCTACATGGAGGGGAAAATGCAGGGTAGAAAGATCCCTAGTCGAAAGGAGGCATAGGAGTGTTCGCTTTCCCATGATGCATTGCAAGTTTTCCCCTATACTTTGCTTTTACCCGGGATATATATCATGCTATGCGCACACGTGGTTAAGCTGAAGAAAAAAGGGGATTACTTTGACATTCTTCTCCTTTCTCCCTCCCCCACACTTCCGTTTTCATGTTAGAGGTTGGTCCGTTAGAGATGGTGGACTATCGGAATTGAATAAAGTTTTTTCATTATTTATTTTTAATATTCGCTTGTGTAAATGTAAACAATGATTTGTTTTATATTAAATCTGACAATTATTATTTAGAAATGAAATCTCTAAGCTATAGAAGCGGTAAATATTTTAAACAATCTAGAAGAGAAAAGGGGGGGTGTCCATATTTTACTGTTGTATATCCTTTCCTTCCTCAAATATATTCCGATTTTCCTTGTGATAAATTTATTAATACATAGTAATTATGTTTTTAATTAATATAAGATGGAGGGGCGCTTGAACGGTATTTTATTGTAGTTTTAATAATTTAAGATGTTGCGGCTGTTCTGCGAGTACATTTTACTTTCTTAAACATTTCTACCGATGCAGCCTTTCTCCCGGTTTTTACTATACATACAAAAGGGGATTTTATTATTAGGATTTATTAATTATTAGGATTCAGGGCGTCATCAGGAAGGCTCTGCCGTGAAGGCAAAGTAAATGACATGCTTGTCACAACAAATTTTTCTTGATTAATTATAAATCATTTTATTTTATTTTTTTTAAATATAAGTTAGGTTATTTATAAATAAGATATTCATATGCATCAGCACACCAAAATGGGTGAGACATGATAACATCAGTCGTGAAATTAACCAAATGCTTTTATATCGATAAGGACCCACTTTTTGGAAAAAAGGACCCGTAAATTTTGGAGTCCTGGGTCCCAAGGACCTGTCTCTTCCAAAGTCTAGTGACATCACTGCTTTTTTTGTTTTGTTGTTGTTGAAATAAAGCATAATAGACGCCTTACACAATTTTTGTAAATGTGTAGATTTCATTAAGTGAAAAAATTTGGTTTCAAAATTTGTTTAAAAAAATTGCTATTAAGAAAACACATTTTCGGACATAAAAGTATGTTTATAAAAGCTACCCTTATGTGTTTGTAGACAATTACAAAAGTTGCCCTTTTTGTATGATATGATATGCCCTTTTCCCAAACACTGCCCTTTTTCTGTAATGTGCACCCTGCCCTTTTTCATTTCTAGAGTGATCCCTGCTTCAAGTGATTCAGGAACACCAAAAAAAGAACCGAGATTGCGATAAAAGTTCCCTTAAGATTTGATTTCAGACCTAATGAATAAATGATTATATACTGTGTGTATTTCATATATTTTTCTGATTTGATTTGTATTTAATGTTTCCCTGTGTTTCATTTGTTTTTCACTTTTTTTCTTGTTGTATATTTTCTTTTTTCATAGATATAAAAAAGATATAATGTAACTTTATATTAATTACACATTCTTGTGCATTTTTGTCAATAATACAAAATTTGAATATGCCTGCACAACCTCTAAATATAAATATATTTTTGCCAAAATTTTACACAAGTTATCATTGTGCATAATGGCACAACATGAGTGGGTAAGATCAACAAAAATACAAAATTCTTTTTTTTTTTCCCCAATAGACAATAGAAGGAATCTTTTCAGTTCCTCAATTACAAACAAAATTTTGAAAAGCTGTTACATATGTTTGCCCAGAGGCTGTAAAACTCAAAGTGTGATGTATAGTTACTAGATTAATCACATTTACCATAGCATATTCATTGAATTATGGATATCTCAAAATAAAGTTATCCTGCTGTTAAATGAGCAAATCTGCAATCATAAATCATAAGAACTGAGACACTTTAGGCAGATGTGGCGGCTGTATATAACATGCATTGGACAAAAAAAAAAAAAAAAAAAAAGACAGGGCGGGGTTATATACGCGCAGGGGCGTAGCCAGAAATTTTTCATGTGGGGGGGGGGGGTTATGACTACTGCAACTCATATATATGTATACATATGTGTGATAATGTAGTGAAGAATATACATTTTGTATAGCAAAAAATTTCTCATGGAGGGGTTATGACACCCCCCCCCCCCCTGCTTGGCTATGCCCCTGTATATGCGAGCTGGAAATGTGAGGTACACCCCGCTCTTCTCTACATTTTGTGTGTTAACAGTTTCAAAATTTTCAATGCTGAGAAACCCTCATTTGAGATGTTCAAAAAATAAAAGAAGCTAAAAAGCGTAAATGAGATTAAAAAAATTTTTTTAATCTCTTTTCATTCATATGTTATTTTTTGTTCTCTTTTATTGCAAACAGGAATCTTTTTATCTGTATCTGGATTGCATCTGTTTCAAATGGAAGGAGTTAGTTCTTCTCAAAAATTGAAGGGAGAATCATCCAATGAAAAGCAACATTTGGAAGATCTCTGTGCTGACACAGCTAAGCACAATATGTGCAATGTCTGCCATAAGACATTTTCCAAGAAGGCAAATTTAAAAGCCCACGTCCATACCCATAGTGACAAGAAGCCTTATATCTGCGATGTGTGTGCAAAAGCATTTAATTTGCAAGTTGACTTAGACAAACACCTCTGTTATGTTTGCAGAGTGTGTCAGAAAGAATTCTCTCAACAGAGTCACTTGAATGGTCACCTGATCCTTCACTCGATGGAGAATACTCATGTTTGCAGTGTATGTCAAAGATTTTTTACGAGGCAGAGTAGTTTTAAATTGGAGCACTCTTCTCTGACCGAAGAAAAGCCTCGTGTTTGTGATACGTGTCAGAAAGCATCCACTCAGCAGTGTGAATTGAAAATGCCAGAGGAAAAAGTATACCTATTCAAAGTTAATCTTAAATTAGGTGGCAGGAAGAAAGTATATCGTGAGATGGCATTGAAAGGATCATCTAGTCTTTCTAAATTTGCGCAGACTATCGTAAATGCTTTTAATTTTGAATTAGATCATTGTTATGGCTTTTATAGTAATTTAAAAAATGCTTATAACAGTAATGAAGCATACACCTTGTTTCATGATATTGACAACGTAGATTCTGCGCCTAATGATAGAAGTGTTAAAAATTCCTATATCCATGAGGTTTTTCAGTTGGGTAAAAAAATGCTTTTTCTTTTTGATTATGGTGATGATTGGGAATTCATAGTACAATGCCGTGGTATCGTTGAGGCAAAAGCTGAAGAAAGATATCCACAAGTCACTAAGAAGCATGGAGAAGCTCCTCCACAATATCCTGACTATGATGATGAGTAAGAGATTAGATGTACTTTTTATCCAATTTTTCTTAAACTGTGTAATATGTTAAAGAAAAAAGCAACTCCCAGAGGTGATATTAGAATCGCGCAACTATTTCTGAAAACTGCATAAAAACTCCAGTGAATGAATCTACAGATTTATTTTGTAATTTGTTATATTGTCTACTTGTCTATAATTTTTCTTGTCTTTCGAATAAAGTTTCATTCTGTTCTTATTTTGTGGCTCTTTTTTAAAGATGTATGTTAAAATATGAAATGCAAAGGGCAATCTTATAATAACAATTGTGAATGTTTGTAAATCTGTATGTGTGTGATCTCCAGACAAATCTACACCATGCAAAGCTCTGAAAATTTGACTTCTTTCTCAGGTTTTCTTCTCCCACCTGGATAAGACCAAACTGCAAGATCCACAGTCTGGGCAAAGTTATCCAGGGACCCAAACACAATGTGATCGGACAGTGTCAGTGACGTATAGTTTTTGCTCATGAATAGTCAAATCCTTAAAATAAATGATCGTGACCCTCAATTAGGTTCTACCAAGAATATAGTGTATAAAAGAAGAGTATTTTTAACCTGTTCCGACCCTGTCAGTTTTAGAGACCAATCAACCAATCACAATACACTGCTTTAGACCCTTTTTCTATAATTTTTCAAACGAAGGTATTATCTTCAAAATTTTCAAGGGTTTGGTGGACATCACTCAAGGAAAGGGTGTATTTTTTGACAGGGAGGGAAACTCAAACTTAATCCCGAGGAAAAGATGATCTTTTGTAGCAGTGCTTAACATTCCATAATAAACACAATTAAAAAACCATCCATCTTCTACTCTCCAATATCAGAATGCAAGTTTTTGCCTTCATCAGGCATGTTTGGGGGGGGGGGGGGACAGCATTATTTCTGGTAATGAATCTGGCATTAGAACAATTTCGACAGGTTCGTCGTAGCCAGTAGACAGGTTTTCTCAGATTTTGACATCGTGAGTGGAGAAGGCTTGATTTATCTGGTACAGAAAGCTTTCCAGCTTCATGGTAGAGCCCCAGACAACAGAAGAGAAGGCTGGTGGGGTCATTTCACGACTCCCCACATGTATTGCTCTGACACTCTTTTCTCCTTCCAACTTTTTGGTTGTCATCATCACAAGGCAACCAATATTTGTATGTTTATCAAGGGAGAAAAGCTTACACCAGCTAAACTCAACAAAAAATTTTCCCTGGTTAGCTGTTTCCAGTCAGTTCAGTCACCTTCAACCCTTTTTTCTTCTACAGGAGGCTGTCAGGTTTTAGAGTGCTATACGACTCACAAAGGTTACCACCAGAATACTGCACTGTATTTATTATAATACTTAAGATAAATCTATGTATGATGTACTTTCAAAAGACCAGCCTCATAGACAAATTAAAATTAGATATTAACAAGTTTGTCCATGGCCACATTATTTTGATTAACATAAAATTGGAGCAATATATATCTCTGATAAAATCTGAATAAATACATAGTGTAGTTTGATTATCCAAGGAAAATTTAATTGATACATTTCAATTATAAGTGTATTTGGGTTTTCTCAAAAAGTATGAACATACTTTTTTACCCGTACACCAAATAGCTTAATATTATCATATTAAGTATTTTGTATTTCCCTCCCCCTCCCCCCAAATAATTAAAATATCGCCAAGCTAGATTCATACTTCGAAACATTTTTTTTTTTTTTTTTTCTCTCTCCACCATATTTAATGATACATCATCACAAAAGTCACCAATATTGGTGACTTTTGAGTGAGGCATGCAATTATCTTTAGATCACTAATTAATTAGATAGTAGGATATTGTTGTGTTCCGAAACAAGGAACCATTAATACTCATGAGAAGAGGTAAATTTTCCATTATGTCATGTCAAAAGCACAACTCAGAGAAAACTCTTTCCAATAGTTTTAACTTTATTTTTATTGAAGATTGGTAAGCTTTATGAAGTTCTTGGATGGGAAGGACTGCAAAATTTACTAGCTATGGTTGTTCAACTGGAGCTTAAGGGATCTCCTCTTGGAGCGATACAATTAGACTTAGTCTCCAAACACGGAAATGCAGCACTAACAAAAAAATGCCGATAATCAAGAAAGTAGGCACACATATCTGCAGCAGTTAAGAATAGATCTGTGCATTAATTTTACAAGCCCAAACAATTATTTGCAGAAATTTAAGAAGGTTACCAAAACGTGTCAGTAAAGAAAATTGCCAACAAATATCTGAGATTGATAGGCTAATCAAAAATAACATCCTTGCCTAAGCAGCTGCAGAATGAAATTCTTTTTAACGTATTGGATAAAAATGAGAAAATCTGTAGTCATAAACCACAAGATCAGAAATGCTTTAAGTGGATGTGGGGGCTGTACATATAACATGCACTGTGTAAAGTACAGGACAGGGGTTATACAAGGTGTCTCAAACAGGTGGTAGTGGACTTTATCTATTAGAGATAAATGGGCAGTATAAATTGAAAAAATGTTCAAAATAAGACACTGTTAAGAAAAAATTCTGTCTATTTTCAAAAAGTTACACTTTTTTAATTTGTATACGATCCCCATATAAAAAATTCTCAAATAGTAGACATTTTACTAATTGGGAATTGTTTTGTATGAACAGTCATATACAAATTTTAAAAGTGTAACTTTTTGTAAATAAACGAGAGGAATTTTTTCTTAATGGAGTCTTATTTCTGACCTTATTTTGAACTTTTTTTTTTTTTTGTACACTGCCTCTAATTAATAACACTTATCTCTAATTGATAAAGAATTAAAGCCTGTTACCACCTTTTTGGGACACCCTGCTCTCCCTTACATTTTTGTGTGGTATTTTACAGTTTTATAATTTTCAAGTGTTATTTTTGTCGTGAAACCCTCAATTGGGAGGATCAAAAAGTAAAAGAAGTTAAAAAAGGTGAATGAGATTAAAATAAAAAAATCTTTGTTTTGTGCTCTTTGCAAACCAAACACTGCTTATTTTGTTGACCAGTTTAAAGTTAACTGTTTTAACATTAAACTAGTACACAGAAAAGAGTAAATTATTGTACAAGAAACTATATTTTTAAGTTACAATTATTTTCTTGAGTATTTTTTCTTTCATTTAAATGTTTCTTTTTTTGTGTGCATGAATTTTCTGTTCTCTTTTATTGCTAGCAGGAGGCTTTTTATCTGCATCTGGATTGCATCATCAGTATCATCTGTTCCAAATGGAAGGAGTTAGTTCTTCTCAAAAATTGAATGGAGAATCATCCACTGAACAGCAACATGTGGAAGATCTTAGTGCGGACTCAGTAAAGCACCATGTCTGCAATGTTTGCCACAAAACATTTTCCAAGGAAACAAATTTAAAAGCCCATGTCCATACCCACAGTGAGCAGAAGCCTTATATCTGCGATGTGTGTGCAAAAGCATTTCATTTGCAGGTTGACTTGGACAAACACCTCTGTGTTCCCATTGGAGATAAGCCTTTTGTTTGTGATATGTGTCAGAAAGCATTCTCTCAACAGAGTCACTTGAAACGTCATCTCATCGTTCACTCAATGGAGACAGATTGCATTTGCAGTGTGTGTCAGAAACCTTTTACAAGACAGATTAGTTTGAAAACACAGAACCGTTCTCAGGTGGGAGATAAGCCTCGTGTTTGCGATACGTGTCAGAAAGCATCCACTCCACAGAGTGAATCGAAAGTGCCAGAGGAAAAAGTATACCTATTCAAAGTTAATCTTAAATTAGGTGGCAGGAAGAAAGTATATCGTGAGATGGCATTGAAAGGTTCATCTAGTCTTTCTAAATTTGCGGAGACTATTGTAAATGCTTTTAATTTTGAATTAGATCATGCATATGGCTTTTATAGTAATTTAAAAAGTATTTATGACAGTCATGAAGCATACACCTTGTTTTATGATACTGATGGCATGGTTATTGACCCTAACGAAAAAAGTGTTGAAAATTCTTATATCTATAAGGTTTTTCAGTTGGGTAAAAAAATGCTTTTTCTTTTTGACTATGGGGATAATTGGGAATTCATAGTAGATTGTCTTGGTATTGTTGAGGCAAAAGCTGGAGAAAGTTATCCACAAGTCACTAAAAAGCAAGGAGAAGCTCCTCCACAATATCCTGACTATGATGATGAGTAAGAGATTAGATGTTACTTTTTATCCAATTTTTCTTAAACTGTGTTATATGTTAAAGAAAAAAGCAATTCTCAGAGATGATATTAGCATCGCGCAACTATTTCTGTAAAGTGCATAAAAACTCCAGTAAATGAATCTGCGGATTTATTTAATAATTTGTTATATTGTCTACTTGTCTATAATTTTTCTTGTCTTTTGCATAAAGTTTCATTCTGTTCTTATTTTGTTGCTCTTTTTTTAATTAGAAAAAGTTCAAAAGTTGCATTGTGATAGTAATAAAACGGCAAGGCACCAGGCACGTGCCAACAGGGGGGGCAGGGGGGTTTATCGCCCCCTCGGTAATATGAGTAGTAGGGGCGAACTATATAATTCGCCCCCTCAATAGTTTGCTTACCATAGTTTTCTTCTTCAGGATGGGGGAAGCAATTTTTCCAGCCCTTCTCCTCAAAAAACGGTTATTTAAACAAACTAATGAGGCATAAACGAAAATTTTACTAGCTCAAACGGAAAAGGCGGGTACGAAATAGCTGCCACCGCCCATCTCCTTCCGCACAAAGAAAATTATTTTAAGCAAACTATTGAGAAACAAACAAAAAAAAAAACTCTGTAATTAATTAGTTTACATGAAACTGATACAGGAAATTTGTCTTACACTCGAATACTTTTTTGAGAGGGTGTACAGACAAGGTTAAAAACGATTGAAGCCGATTATTTATAAAAATTGGCAGGGGAGGGGGAGCAAAATAGCTGCCCACTCCCTGAAGAGAATGATTATTATAATTGAGCTATAGAAGTACAAACAAAAATTTTCCTAGTACCAAGGTTGACATCTTTTATTTTAAAAACATTTGTTGGTGGAAGGGGGGGGGATGAGGGGCTGGTGAAATGACTGCCCCCCCCCCTCCTGATGTCGGAAAAAATCGTCCCCCCCCCCCCCCACACACACTTTCCAAAACGTTGGCACATCCCACCAAGACGAAAAAGAACCCCAGATGATTATTGGAATTGCCTCAGCTGTAAAAGAAATTGGCGTGTGTGAAGCATGCATAGACAAGAATGAGACATTTTTGCAAGATAATTATACATTTAAACGTGCACTGTAAACATAGAAATAACTTTTAAAGCTATGATCGAGAGAACAAAAATAAACAGAGAAATTGGCTGCAAATTCACTCTAAAGGCACAACCATCTTAAATAGACTACAAATTTGGAACTTTGACAATCAATATGGATGAATGAAAAAAACACATTACGTTTTAAATTAGTTAATTTTGCTGCTTAAGCTTGTAACCATAACATCACTTCACTCAGTAACACAATCACTTCAACTTTCAAAATAGGTAGAATGCATAAAGCACAAACAATAGTATTGCTGCAAAAATATCTAGTTGAGCTCAAGCATTAGTAATTATTACACTTTATTCACCCACTAAATCACATTCTATTTAACTGAGAAATTGATCAGCATTTGAGCCAAAGTTTACATTTAAGAATTCAGAAATAGTTGATTGCATGTTAATATAAAATTATGAGAAGCCTCTCTAAAAAAATTATTGAATAAATTGTTTACACATGTAAAATACTAATTTGTACTCAAAAATAATTATATTTATGCTACTTAAGACATTCTTGCAAAAAAAAAGGGAGGGTTGAGATTTTCAAAAAAAAAAAAAATGAATAAAAAGTAAAAAACAAGAAAAATTGACTACAAGTAGTTAAATGTTGTTGCAAAAATCGAAAAAGGGGGGCAGGTCACTAGTAGAGAAACATCGTTAAGGGGGAAGTGGACATGGCGTCCGCACCAAAATGGCGCAAGAAGGTGGTCAGTACGGAGATGTCTGAGCGGGCGGCAGCATCGGGAACTTGTCATGCGAGCAGAGGGACAAAAGAGTGGTCTTGAAAGGATGGAAATGTGGGGAATTCTTTTACTTCATCCAAAATGGGCGATGTAGCAGGAGATAAAGTTCACAACAATTCATGGGCAGCCAGCCGGGCGTAGAACTCAGTTATGTGAAAATGCCGGATCTTAGAGTTCACATGGCAAAAGGAAAAAAAGCATCACCTGTGATATACTGAAGACCATCGCTCCCACGTCAGGTGATTTATGCTTGGGAAATTCTATTGCATCGTAGATCGCATTGCGAGCCTCTGCTGGGTTCTGCCAGGCATTCCTGTCACGTCACCTTCTCACTTATTACAGCCTCATGGCCTTTTGTGGCCTGGAGTCTAACCGGCTGCCAGTCTCCTTGCAAAAGGGAAAACAAAAAATCACCACAACTCAATCTAGTGCTCTCCGACCTCGACTGACTGGATTGCCTCCTCGCACCAAGCCACTCTCCCGAGCGTGTGGCCCTCTCGCCCAATCAGCAATCGCCAGCATGCTAACTTTCTTCCAGAAGCTTCAAGACAATGCGCGGGAAAAGGTTTCGTGTGCAAAAGGACGTGCTCGGCTGAAAAAAATTGGTGGTCATCTATGCAAGATGCCAAAACTTAGTAGCGTATTTTGAAAAGAAAATCGGTAACTTAGCAGAACAGTACCTAGGCCGGCTAAAAAAAAGAGTCAAATTGCATGGGAAAAGCTCAAAATTAAAAATTTAATCTTATTAAGTGCCAAAATATTAGAAAATAAATAAAAATAAAACTTAGATTATGTGAACACAGAAGGGTTTAGCTTAAAAGAAAGGAAGGGAAAAGAAAAAATAGGGCAACAAACTTGTTATGTAAGGAAAACTGACTTTTAGGCAAAACAATAAATAAAATGAATTAAGCAGATATCATTAAAAAATATATTTAAAGATGAATTAAAGAAACACTATTATTAAAAGTGAAATATTCATTGAGAGATAGCACGGTTATTGTACAAATACTTATTGAAAAAACTTATTATTTAAAAAAAATTTGCAAACACTTAAATATTACAGTAATAATACTAACATCATATTTCCCAGAAGCAGAATTTTTTTTTGCCAATCTGCGACAGCTTTTTAGGCACTGAAAAAAATCTGTAGCATAATTTTACAATAACGGAAAAAAGATTGTAGGATTCAGTAAGCCTATTTTATCATAAGCTTGCATTTATCTAATGTTAGTTAATAAGTTAGACTTGATAAAACTGATAGAAATTTACATACATAATGTATTGAGAATAAAACATAACAACCTGTTAAAGTTGTCTTCGCTAACAGAATTGGATAATGAGAAAAACTATGTAAACAGATATTCTTAAGAAAAACATTTCTGGTAGGTTATATCAAATTTTACAGCAATAATCTATTGAGAAGAACAGTGTTGTAAATAAATTATTTTTCTAGATAGAATGTAATAGTTACACACCAAAACTTTTTGTGGCACTCTTACTTTAAATTGCATAAAAAGCAAGAAATGAGAAAATATTCAGTTTACTTATCAGGCCAAAAACTATAGCAGTTTTAATTACATGAAGCAAGGTAAACAGGTAGCATTATCCCTTTAAGACCTGGGTTATTTTTGCTACAAAAAGTATTTGAGTGTAAGGTAAATTTCTTAGTTTTGTAAATGCTCATTAAGTTTATCGAATAACACACAACTCAAAAGAAATAGGAGAAATTATTATTTCATACCTGATTCAGTTCTTATAAAGAACAAGGTTTTATGTATGAAATCGACTTAGGAAGTATGACTTACACTTTTTGAGAGAGGATGTAGATCACATACACAATTGTGTAGGTCAGGGCTTAAAGGGTTATTTATTATTCTTGATAGCACAAGAGAAGAGATATTTTTGTCCATAATTTTGTTCGTACTGACTCTAGCAAAATATTTGTAATAAGAGACCCCAAACATGGAAATAAATGCAGCTTTCAAAAATTTTCTGGTTCCTGTATAACCAGATGGAGGACCATTGAGAAATATAAACACTCTGTGATCAACAGCTTGTTCGTCATTGCCATCTGTACATTTTAATTGCATTTTGCTCACTTTCTCAGTGACCGATCTCCAATTTTCACAGGAAGCTTCTGATACTGGAATTGAAAGTGTGTGTGTAAAATCTTAATAAATGCAGGTATTTTCTTTGAAAGCTCATGAACAGCCTTAAACAATTTGAATTGAAGCCGATTTATATGTAATTTTTTTCCCTCATGAAATCGTAAGTATTATGTTATCAAATTCTTATATAACATCGAATTCTTGCATTCCAAGCAAGCAACTTTATCCAGCTGTGCAGCCATTTCAAAAAACAATTGAAAGAGAACCCAAAACTTCTTTTTCTATCGGCTATCTGCATACATTTGCTGTCTACAGTATTTTTGAAAAACTAATTGCTAGAAACTTAATTAGATCAGCAGGCAAGCAAAAGGTAAAACACGTGTTCAACTGGCGTGCGCGAACCCAAGAGCTGTGAGGGGGATATTATATTTTTCCGCATTTTCTAACAGAAGATATTTATTTGAAAATTAGTGGAATTTTTTTCATGATCTTAAAAAAGGATCTGCAGGATTCCCATTAGGGGAAAAAAAAAAAAAAAAATTGGGTGAGAGTTCTCATCCATCCAAAAATTTTGAATGAGATTTCTGAAAGTTAAGTGAGGACATAAATATCGTTTCACATCATTCTATTTATTTATAGTACAATTTCAATAACGCCAGTTTTTCCCGTTCATTAAAAATTTTAGCAGCTTGATCATGTGGAAAACTTCTAAATTGATATTTCCTTCAGCTATTCTAATAAGATTGCTTAAATTTGCACTTGAAAGTTTACTGAAATTTGCACTTGAATTGTTCATGAATATTCAAAATCTCAAAGAATCCCATCCAGTTTAACTAAGCAACAGAATTATTAATAATATTTTATCTAGTATAATAAAATTATATTATATAACTTAATATTTATATAAAATTATATTATATTATACTACAAAGTTGGTAAGATACAAATATGTGAGACAAAGTTAAAACAGATATATTTGAGTTCAAATTCTTTCTGCAGTAAAAGCTAGATTATCCGGCATTTAACCGGAAAATTTCAGCTTCCCTTTTCTTTTTTTTTGGGGGGGGGGGTGTCTTCTTAAAAGACTGATTAACTAAACGGAAAGGGGGGGGCAAATTTCAAACTGCCAGAGGATATCAATAATTCCATGAATCGTGGTGGTATATAAAAAACAAACAGATGAAATGCTCTCAAAACTCATATACGACGGACGCACATACAAAAACAAAACATTTTACAGTTGGCGAGCAGGAGGAGAAAAATTAATGCTATCAGCTCAGTGCGGATAGCATTAATTAATATTCCAATGATTCAACCGTGTTATCTCTAAAGTCTAAACAGAAACTCGGAGAGAAAGGGTGTTAGCCTAGTTGCTTATTTCTCCGCCACTTAAGCGATAACGAAACCACTAGAGCGATGTTTCGTCTTCCCGCTCGCTCGCCCGCAGCTGTGTTACGTAATCCTTCAGCAGCTCACATTTGCATCTTTCTCTCCGTGCCGCGCCAGGTTGTGACGTTATGGCAGAAGTTATTCGGCTGGGTATCCCTCCGCGATGTTGTATAAGAGGCGGCATTTTTCACAGGTGAACGAGGTATGTGTTTACCGGTCGTGCGGCGCTTGGCAGGTATTTTTTTCGGCAGCTCGACATGAGCCCGTATTGTTACAATGATTTTTCGTGTACACTTAGTACTGGATCCAATAGTTTTAGTACTGGAGCTAATTAATTCTTTTTTAAGTTCAACTTAATTAATATGTGTTATAAGTTAAATAAATTTAATTTGATTTTAAAACTTTGTCTTTATTCAAACCTGCCAGCACACTCTGCTTAAGTATTAGTCAGTTTTAGAAGGGTAGTATGCCTACTACCAAACAAAAGGGCATATATGGGAAGGGGGGGGGCGCTTCTTTGCGGCCGTGGCAGCGTCTTTTTGTCTCCGGCTGTTACCGAAGATTCTTTACGGATTGCAACAGTAGTACAGTGAAAACAAATTTTCGTATTTGTTAACTGATGTTTTTAAACTTTACGTACTAAAGTCCAGTTGGTGTAAAAATTTCTAGTAAAGAGTCAACTTGTCAGATGGAACACAAACTTTATTACTTCTAGAACTAAGTGGAACAATCAGCTGAACAAAATTCACAGGCACTAACAGCCAGTAGTTCGTTTGTAACAGTCCACTCAGTTCAGAGGCTTTCACAAAAGCGGTATTTCTCAAACAAAATTGAACACTTCCACAGGCAAAATTCAGTGGAAATATACGAGGGATAACACTAACACTCCCTCAAGACTCAACATTAAAGAATTTACACACAGCACTTAAAAATCAATTTCGAAAAGCAAGCGAAAATAATGCTTCTATAGCGTCAACACAAAGCAAAGCACTGTACACATCGGCAAATTGTCAGCGGAGAGCCCATTCTTTATGAAACTTGATTAAGAAATTAGATGCACAATTCAACACTTCTAATTTATTATTAACAGATACATGAAGAAGACATTTCCGATGCCACATTGCTATGTGATTCTGAGCCATCTTGGTGTATTCTACCCTTCCTAAATGTTTGTCCCTCTAATTTTGAATCACCCTGTATACCACCTGCGAAAGAACAATGCCACAACACAAATGTTCCTATGTTACTACTATCAATGAATAAAAAAAAAAAAAGAAATGTAAATTATCTTAAGTTAGGAGACTAAGTTTCCAAATTATGTGGCTCTTGTTGTGTGCAACGCCTTTTTGTAAAAAATTTAGCTGATTTGTAAACAGCTAAATTTTTTACAAAACCAACTTCTTGGAGTTCTCCTAATATTGTTGCAAGGATGTTGAGAAAGATATTCTTGCAAGTTATGCTAATTAAACAAGAAAAGATATCTTAAATGATAAAATTATCAAATTAGCACATTTAAAAGACACGAAAAACTTAAATAATAAAGTTTTTTAAAAAATGCTCGAATATTATTATATAGAAATAAATAATCAGGTAGTTTAATAAATTATCCAACATTTTGTGTAGTATGTTAATTAAACAAGATAATTTATAATATTTTAAATAACTTTAATAAATGTAGCACACAAAGTAAAACATGCGTGACTTAAAATAAATCGTAAAGTTAGGTGAATATTAAGATATACACAAAATATAAACACCTTATATCAACTGATGAAAATTAAGCACTTTACATGTACTAATTAAGTACAATATATTATAGTAGTATATTGTAAACACTAAATAAATGTAGGGTATCTTAATTAAAAGCACATTACAAAAGATCTTGTGGTTTTAAAAAGAAGAAAAGAAAATGCTATTGCAATGCACTCTGTATAACTGTGTAATGTGTATTAATCAGGAGTGTTAGAAAGAATATGAATTGCAGTTCATGTATTGCAAAAGAGTATAATTAACACGTAAGACGTAACGTAACGTGACGTGTAACGTAATTAAGACGTAAAGAAACAATAAAACTTTATAGAGCAAGAGCCAGCGACCGCCAGACCTTCGTCATAGTATAAAAGCTGAAACTTTCTCTGCGCATACCCCCCAACGGAGGTAGGAACAATCAGCCACTATAAAGTTTGGATGATCGTGGCTTTGGCAGGTAACAGGTGGCAAAGGTGTATAAAATTGCCGAAAAGTTCGTCATTTCATAAAGCTTAATTTTTTTATATGTTCTTCTTCTCAGCACTAGAAATCACTGGCACTAGAATCTGGCGGGGGTTTGCCACGATGGAAAAGTGTCTGGCAAGGGATAAAGTGATTTCTAGTACTGTGAAGAAGAACATATAAAAAAATTAAGCTTTATGAAATGACGAAATTTTCGGCAATTTTATACACCTTTGCCACCTGTTACCTGACAAAACCACGATCATCCAAACTTTATAGTGGCCGATTGTTCCTACCTCTGTTGGGGGGTATGCGCAGAGAAAGTTACAGCTTTTATACTATGACGAAGGTCTGGCGGTCGCTGGCTCTTAGACTATTAAGGATACTCACAATAAAACTTTAACGTTCCAACTCTAACGAAAATAAATACAAATCGCAAAAAACAAAACTGACTACTGAACTTGTATCGTTATTAAAATGTTTTAAAACACTTTTGAAAGTCCTTTTATTGCTATTCCATCTATTATATTGCTTAGCAAGGCTTTAACAGCCATTTTCAGCCATCATGAGATCGCCGTTAACATCAAAACAAACTAGCTAGCTGCGAGCAGACGATGGAGGTAGATCACGTGATATACGTCTTCGGCAGGCTGTGACTTGACGTGAAAGGACCTCCCGGGGCCATCGCTAAGCAACGGGCCTGCTTATGAGTTGCCATCCCTAAAAATGAGTTTATCATTGAGGCCTGTTTTCCCCAGTCACAGTATTCTATTTTATTATTCTAAGTATTATAAATGTTATATTATTTTATTATTTTAAAACAATTTTTTTATACTTTTGTCGTACTAAAGAACTTTAGATGTAGGTAATCGTTTTGTGAATCTTGTGCAATTTTCTTTCATGAAAATTTATCCTAAAATTCGAACACATTTTGCTCTGAATGTAAAGGTAAGTCAACGCTTATAATGTATTTAGAAATTCTAAAAATATGTATGTAAATCATGTTTAGTGAATAATTACTCATGTGTTATTTATAAATAAATTATTTTAATCAGAAATCGTATTACTTGTGTAGTTTATTCTTGTAAACATACCTGCCAACCTCCTTAATCCAAAAACAGGAAGACTCGAGTTGAAAAAACAGAAGATTTCACAAAAAATCAGAAGATTAAAAATAAAATTAAAAAAACATTTTAAGAACAGAAGACTGTTTCCCCCAGTGTATATCACCATTTCTTATTATTTTTTTTTATATTAGTATTGTAGAGAAATAAAAACAAATTTAAATAGCAATAGAAAAGAGTTTACCTGAGTTTTTTTTATATAAAATGAAAAAAGATGGAGTATTTTCACAAAAGTAAAAAACAATTAAATAAATGTAAATTTGACTTTATTTTTAATCAAAGTATGTTGAAAAATAAACACATTTAAGATTTTTTTTATCTCGTTCAAAGTAGCTTTTTTAGCTTTTACTAATAGCTCATCAGAAATATTATTTTCAAGCGTTAGTTTTCAATACTAACAAATTTTCTAATGATGAATCACTGAGGGAAGAACGAAATGAAGTTCTGTTAACTATCAATGAAAGATTTGCTTACAAATGCTTTGACCTCACTCATACTACAGCATTGTGCTGTTAGCTGTTGAAATGATTACCTTAATAAATTATTTTTAAATAGAATTATTAATTTACAATTTTTTTGCACAGTTTGTAATACAATTTAATATATCGACTAAAAATTTTAAAAAGACAGAAGATTTCATCTTCTGGCAGAAGACCAGAAGATAGCTTTAAAAAACAGAAGTCTTCTGTCAAAACCAGAAGTGTTGGCAGATATGTTGTAAATAAGCATGACGTTGTGATACTAGTTCGACAATTCAATTTTGCCAGTTCAGGGATGCTACAGCTGAAACCCCAGTTTGTCTCAGCATCGTCTCAATCAAAATCCCTTTTTGTCTCAATTAAAATTCCTTTTTGTCTCTGTATGTCTCAACTAAAATTCGTTTTTTTTTTTTTTTTTTTTTTTTTTTTTTTTTTTCCCCAAGTTGTTTCTTTCAACTAATTTTATTTATTTTATTTCAGTTTATCTCTAGAAGAAAATTTTTAAATCTGTTTCCCCTTTCAGCTTCTCCAAGCTCTTTTGCAATGGCCTGAATTTTTTGGGTGGCCACCTCATTTTTAAGTGGAGCAAGCCTGAAATTATAACAATTGCAACTGCATTTTACACATGTTTGGTTTCTATGAAATTATTATTAAGATGCCAAATTTAAAAAGTCTTGCGTAAAATCGTAAAAATCGGTGGAAGTGTAAAAAAATGGCAGTTCGCGTAAAATCGGTGAACCTTCAAACTGAAAGCACATAAATTGACAAGTATGAATAGGTAAATTTCAAAATTACTATCGTAATTTATGGAAGAAACGCCGCATCCACGATCTCTTCCCCCCTCCCCCCCCCCAAAAAAAAGAAGCATCGCACTGAGATATATTTCGGGGGAGGGGGGGATAAATGGTAAAAATATCTCCTTTTATCCCCCTTCCCATATAATGTTTTAAAGTATTTACCGCTATTTTACGAAGCTTACGATTTCCATTTTCGAATTAATCAGTGTCCGATTTCATATAAAACATATGAATTTTTATATTCACAAAGGCGAATTTCTGGAAATAAATAAATAACATGCAAAAAACTTCTTGCATTCGCGAAAAGTTCGGAAGCGAGCCGATGAGGAGGCTCCAGTCAAACAATTTTTTTTTTTTTTTTTTTTTCATGGACGGCAAGCTGTTGATTACGTAGTGAGCGTGCTTCAGCAAATTGTTTGTTTTAAGCTTTGAATGTTGTGCGAAACTCCATGTTTCTATTAATTTATTACTTTTGATATTTATAACATAGGGATTTATTTTAAAGCACTCAGCGTTTCTCGAGTTCGCCAGTTACTCGTAGTTGACTTTCTACCGTAATAATAGCATAAAGGCAGTGTTTATTCGATAAAGTGCTCCTTCAGAAGGCGCAAAGCCACACGGCGAAAGAACATAACTTATAGATGAATTTTTTTTTTTTGTGGGGGGGGGGGGGTTAGAATGATTAAACTCTCATCGGGTGCAACAGACTAGTTTTGGTTGATATTCAGTAGTTTAAGAACAATCAAGCCCGGACTGGCTCTTATGCCAGCAAATGTGAGTCAGCATTACTATTGTCATGTCATGGTCAACAGTGAACCACCTGCACCCGCTTTTAGGCACGCTCTTCCGGTTTCAAGATGAATAAGCATGGGATGGGAGGGGAAAATTTTTTTTCGTTAGCGGCGTAGTGTTTATAAAGGTTTCTGCCGGAAGCTCAGAAAAAATAAGCACTTCCTTACAAATTCAAGCACCTTAAGGGAATTTATGAAAAAAATAAGCACTTTCAAGAGTGCTTGAAAAAAATTTTTAAAATCAAGCACTTTTCAAGTCGTTACGCACCCTGCCTTTACACCGGGAGCTTTTCTTTCTCCGATACCGGCCGGAGGTTTATTTTATGGACTGCAATGTTCGGCACAACTCTCAACACGTGGTCGCGCGGTGCGCGCTCCCGTGAGTCAGATTCAAAATTACTCATGTTCGCTGTTTTGGCGCAGATACGGCCAAAATCGTACCGAATGTCGCAAAATGGCGCAGGCCGGCGGTTTTGTCGCAGGTGTAGCATCCCTGCCAGTTGAAAATGTTATTTATCAGTTAGATATGCCTTGATTATGTGATTAAGGCTTACATCTGGTACAGTGCAGAAATACAGTAAATTATAAATTATTTATTTTTGCCCGTTTATACAGAAACTTCAAATGTAGTTAATATTTTACAAGCGTTCATTATGCTTGCTCAATTCCTAAGTTCGATTGAGAAAACGACAAAAGAATAATATATACTACATGAAATGTCTTTATTAAAGAATAATTAATTCAGGGATCGCGCTATAGAGCGTATTTTATCAATTTTCTCCAATATACAGGATATCCCGAAAACCCTGAAATGCGCTTTAATACATCATTTGTTAAAGATTAATGTTGAATTGTTTAAAATAACGTAGGAAATACGACTACGTTCATGAAATATTCATTATAAAAACGTCTTTCTCATTTGTGTATTTAGTTATTTTAAAGTATATTAAATATCCACTTGTGAAACTAAAATAAGCAATTCGCGATCTCAACGACCTAGAGGTGGCGCTGTAAAACGTCAACAAATTGGCTGTAGAACGGGTAGATTTCCACGTGCTTACATTATTGCATTAGCAATAGCATTGACCGGTTGACAGAGTGTTGCTTTTCTGATTAATTTCTCTATTTGACGTCGATTTTTTGCATAATTGTGATGGATTTGAATTTAGATTTAGCTAATATCTTCAATTGTGCAGACTGTAATAACAAGATTGGCTTATTTATTGAAGACGAGAAGCTGTTAAGATCTAGCCATTTCATTACATGCGTAGACACTGACAGCATCATTGAAGTATGTGGTTGTTATTGTCTATTGTGTTGTTATGTGGTTTGTTATTGTCTCCAGACTACTTCATTTCATTCAGTAAAGTACACAATAATTGTGAAATTTGAAAAATCAAGTTGCTGGACGATTAAAGAAAGTTTCTCTACCTGCAAGGCCGGAGCCGACATTTGTAAACATCACATTGCTGTGTAAGTGTAATTACGCTGTTCTGTTACAAGTGAGTTATATATTTATACGTATCATTTTTTTTTTTTCTCTTTAAAAATTCATTTACTGGCTTATCATATACTTCATTTAGACTATTTTATAAGTGTTTATATTTTAACATGGCTTGAAATAATACATAAAAATCGTATTATTTAAAGGAGAAAGAGCATGTGACTCAAATGATTATCTCTCATCGATTATGACGCAAAGGATATATGGTGAATTACGTTAATGGGGAACGATTATTTATCATGAGCAATTCGTAAAAGAATTATAGCTTGCCTTTTGTGCCAAATATAGAAGCTGCTTCATCTGGTTTTCCAGAGATAAAAATAGTATATTTTGTTTCATGTGCACTTGTATAAGTGAAGAAATTATTGGATATGTGATGAGATAAATGTATTTTTCCCTATTTATATATTTAATTCTTAATTATAGGAATGAATCAGTGCTTACATGAATTTCTGCCGTATAATTTGAAGAGCATTAAGCTAACAGACCCATTGGAAAAGGCATGAATTAATTTTTATAATTCAGTCTTTTTTGATAGATCTGTTGGACACTAAATTGCACTCTTCCCTTACATAAATGAATAACCGTCTAGAATGTAAGTATTTCACATTAATATATATATTGTTTTAATTTTGTTGAGTATATTTAAAACAGAACTGTTATATTGGTTTGATTCAATTATTTTAATTGTTCCCAGTAGTTGAAATAAGAAATTGGTTTTGGTATGAATGAACAGATGTACAAACATACCCAGATAACCAGTTACATCCGTTGGATATCCTACAGATATCATTTAGATCCTGCAGCCGTCATATCATACTGTAGGCGTCTATAGAAATCCACTGGCTACTTTGTATCTGACAGATGCTAGAGATCCAGTCAGAGAATCCGACGGATGCCTGCCGATGTCACTTTTAGACGAGCATGCGCAGTTATCAGAACTTTCGGAATCGGAAGTGATCGGAAGACAGTAGCCATTTTGTTGAGCGCGAAAATGTGTGCAAGTGTGGCGAGTGGCTTGCGAAGTTAATAAACTACAATACCTGTATTTGAACTTCATACCTTCATGTAGATAAAGTAAGTTTTTAAATGCATACGTACGTGTATTACTTATTGTAAAAGAATTATTAAGAAAAACTTCTTTTAAGAGTTGAAAAACTTATGATTGTTTGGTTTCCGTCACGTGGTATGTGTGTGTGCTTGCAAACGTTGCTTTATTCAATGCCTAGTAATTAGTATTTTCAGCCGGAAAGGAGTAAATAAATAGTAAAAAATTTGTACTACTACAAAGATTTAAAAAATTTGTGATTTTGCAAGTCGAGTTGTTGACTATCCATATTTGTTTTGAAATTGCCTTTTTATAGGTGTCAATCTCGATATTTTAAATGGTTAAGTTTTCTACATTAAAAAAAAGGCTGAAATAACATGTTACATATTAAATAGAAAGAATTCAGATTTATTTTGGGGGAAAATGCTTAACTAAATTGCTCCTGTTGTTAATTGTTTATTTATTTTTGCTACTGTGACGAAAGATTAACTTTTTACACTACCTGAAAATATCGTTTTGCATAGTATCCTTCTTTGTCTTATTTCACAAAGTTTTCAATTAATTTTGATGGGATATTGCTGGATATATGTGCTCAGATATGGCATTTGAGAAATGCAACAAACAATTGTGTTTTTAATTGTTGAATGTGTTCATTACAACAAAACAAAATTTACATAAAAAATATCAGCCTTTCTGATTATTTTAATTTATCAAGTTTGCTATGCTATGGTTTTTAAATTAACGAAGTTTTTATGTTTGTTATCTGAACAGTTTTAATTTTGGTTTTATAAGTAAACTAATTTGTATTTTAATTATATTAATTTGAGCATTGAAAATATTTAGTTCAGCTTACATTATAAGTTATCCTGGAGTGAGTTTTCTTATAGTAGTATTAAGATAGTGGTGTGCAAAAATGTGATTTTGGTACATATATACAAATAAACATAGGGCCTTAAAAATTTTAGTGTCTCTTCTAAATATGTACTACACACTGTAATAAACAAAAAATCTTTCAATTGTAATACTACAAAAATTCTTAGCTTGTGAATTAGTTTAAAGTTTTGTGAAATGTGATGTGACACTTTGAAAACTTTTCTTCTGCATTTCCATGTTAACAAAATTTTTATGGAAGTTTCGTAAGAAGCAAAGTTTTTTCCATTCATTTCAGTGTGTACTGCAGTTTATAAAGAATCATTTTCAATTTTTTGAATCCCTGGCACAATTAATTTTGTTTACCAAAACCATGCATCAGGTTTTGTGTTTCTTTAAACTACAGCCTGGCAAATGTTGCTTTTATAGGGGCACCCACGGAGGGGGCTATGGGGGCTCAAGCAGTGGTGTAGTCGAAGGGGGACGCCGTCCCCCTACTCTTTCACTTCAGCCCATACGTCCCCCCACTTTTTATTCTCAGGGGGGACGCTCATTTACAAGGTTTTTTTTTTTTTTAATTCTGTGAAGAAATTAAATTTTCTTTTTGTTTGCGCGAGAGCAAGTACATCGGTATAAAAATCAAAAGGAAACTTTTGAGTGTTTGAATCGACTTTACAAATGGGATTGAAAGGGTTTCTTAAACACTTCAGTAGTAAAAACATATCCATGAGAATAGAACAGATTATAATCTTTCCGAACGCACTCTTGGTAAAAAAATGTCTTTCCGAAAAAGTGACAAAAATCGGGGTAGCGAATAGTCACGTACCAATCCAAAAGAAAATCTGTCACTTTGACATTGGATTGTTGCCTCACCATGGCTATAAAACTAGAAATGGTAGACGGGCTAAGTGTGAAGGTCGAGGGTTCGGGTCCCATTGCGCGTCCGTCGATCTAACCGTTCGGAGTTTTCCGTGGTTCTCTCCGAAACTTTGCCCAAATACGGGTTAGGACATTGGATTGTTGCCTCACCATGGCACAGTGGTTATAAAACTAGAAATGGTAGACAGGCTAAGTGTGAAGGTCCCGGTTTCGGGTCCCATTGCGCGTCTGTCGATCAAACCGTTCGGAGTTTTCCGTGGTTCTCTCCGAAACTTTGCCTAGATACAGGTTAGGACCCCTTAGAAAGACCTCCACGGAGGGCAACCCTCTTGTGTTGTCTTTCTGACGAGGATTTATAACCGGGCTTCGAGCCAAGCACACAAATCCGCTATACGTGTTTACAATAACAACAACAACATTGAATTGTTGACAAATGTAAATGGAAAAAATTAAGTAGCTCCGATGGCGCGTCCGTAACAGTTCGGAGTTTTCCGTGGTTTTCTCCGAAACTTAGCGTGAATACGGGTTAGGACCCCTTACAAAAACCCCAACGGAGGGCACCACTCCCCCTTGTGCTGTTCTTTTGACGAGGATTTTAAGAGGGCTTCGAGCCAAGCACACAAATCCGATTACATGTTTGCAACAACAAATTAAGTAGCTTACACGGTTGATCCAAAAGACTTATTTTAGATTATTAACAAGTAATCAATAATTTAGCAGTGAGTTCAATTTAATTAATTAATAAACAAATGATGGTTAAATTAGTTTTATTGGTTGTTTAAGGAATAATTACAATTAATGAATCCGATAAGTGTAGGTTAAATCTCGTGAAAAATGAGCGTCCCCCCACTTTTTTTCTTAGGACTACAATACTGGGCTCAAGTCCCCATAGAGGGGGAGTGTTAGAAGTAAAAAGCATTGAAAATCGTCCCTAATGAATTAAATTTTTCTTTTTAAAAATTGTCTTTAAATTATTTCTAAAGAACATTTTATAAAGTTAGTTTGTGAATAAATACTTGCAGTTACTATACAAAGGCAGTTAAACTTGTTTTCAACGATACTGAAAAGATCTGATTATAATTTGTCAACAGCATTGCTCATATGCATGTTTTTCTATCGGCAAGTCAAGTGGCACAGAATATTTTGACATTATAAGGGAGTTATAACTATATAATCGAGGTCACTATAACAGAGTTCAGCAGAATTTGTAGCCTACCCCCCCCCCCAAACTAAAACCCTGAGTGAGCCAGTGGTTACTTTTTAAATTTATATTGTTAATGTATTAATTATTGTAATGGTTGTACGTAGTCAGAGAATAAATTATAATGATTTTAATAGTCATGTTTATCATCCCTTAAATTAAGTGTAATCACCATCTCCACTGACATGTATGAGAATAAGATGACTTTAGAGAAATGTTTTGATGCAATACTTTTAATGCTACATATACTTTCAACTATCAAAAACAAGATCTCTAAGCATGTTCTTGAAAATAGGTACCTTTTATGATAATTTGAAAACAAGATGACATTAAAAATTTTTTTTAAAGTTCCTTTTTCATCTGATTATGCTGTTGCACTTCAGAAAATTTTGCAGTGTAATTCTGTGTTTATTACACAGTTAGTTCTTTTAGAAATTTTCAGAACTCTCAATTGATTTATAGAGATGGGATAATCAAATGTAGTCTAGCATTTAAAGAGGTATTGTTTGTTCGCGAAACAGGATTTCTTTTGTTTCTGCTTTCAGTCTGGTAATACTTAGGTAAAATAATGTAAATTATGGAAATGCAAAATCATCAGAGTTTATTGAGGATGTATGCAGACAAAATTTGTCTTTTTTGTGGCTCCTTCACAAAATTACATTTGAATAAAGCATCCTTAGGGAGGGGGGGGGGATCAATTAAACTGGCCCTTCACAAAAAATATAGTTGAATTAAAATGATCTTCAGTATTTTGCACTGTATTTTAGTTTGTTTCGTAGACTGTTTTAACAAGGAAAACTTTGACAAAAATTCACATAAATTTTCCCAGAAAAGTGTATAATACATTCAGTTACAATATATGTGTCATATATTTATATGCCGTGTTTAAATTTTGTTTAAGGATTTTGCAGCAAATGAAGCTTGAATGATTCAAAATTTTGGATCCTTTCCTTTAAAATCTTGCAGAAGCTTTTATTTTATGTAATTGGACTATAAATATGTTATTTTAACTTACTGAGTGCGGCATTTCGACTTTGATAATAATCAACTCCTGATTATATATATATATAAATTTATCAACTCATACAGAGTGTTAAAATAATTTTGTTTTATATTTCTAATTACTTTGATTTTTAAACAGCATGACTTCTCAAAATTGAAAGTTTAAACTAGTTAAATTCCTTCTGATTACCTAACCTCTCAACAAATAGAAAATAAAATTCTCACTATTCTAATTAAGTTGATGAAAGTTGCAAACTAAAAATATCAATTTACATTTGTTTTACATATTTTAGATGTGCGAATAACCTATCATTAACATTTGATGCAATTTCAGTTTTTAGTAATGAGATAATTTTATTCACATACTAATACATTAATGTGGATGAGTAACATGCAATTTGTATTTATAAACTTTAATTGTAATACTTTATTGTTTTACATTAAAGGGGTTAAAATTGAAGTCTTGGAGGATTCTGGTGAGAAATTGGCTGAAGAACACAGTTGCTTATGATTCAAAGGAAAAAAAAAGAGACTTAATTCATTAATTATTATGGACCTTAATTGTAGGTAAGTTTTAGCACGTTTGAACTAAGTTACTAATTAATTTGATAGGCTTCTTTCTAGCCAAAATGAAAATCTACAGTATTTTTGCTGGTTCTGCTTATCTTGAATTGATCCATCATTGAGAATGAGAAACCACAACAGATTGTAACCTTTTGTTGTTACCAGAAAGTACCCAAACTTGTAAAATTTTCAGCGTGAAAATGAACCACATTTTTTTTGGGGGGGGGGATTTAGAGTGTATAAAAAAATCTGTTTACAAAATTAGATTAATAGTATTTATGAATAATTAGTGTTGTTAAATTCCAGTAATCTTTTGAAGAATATTCTTGACAAGGAGAATTTTCTCTTGAAAGTTATGAAAGAGAGTTTTTCATATGGAAACTTGTAATTGGATATCCTTAAATTTGAACAAATCATCAAAAAGAAAGCTAAATTTTATTTTTTATCATTTCCCTAAAACTCGTATCTTCAAATAAAATCTAATCATTTTTCATTTTCAAAAGACAAAATGCTTTATTAGAAACATGTTCCATTTCGTGAACCTTTTCAAATTGTACTAACTTTTATTTTTATTCTTTAAGAGTTTAAAATTGTGGACCCAAATGTGCTGATTTCCCACATTTTTTTTTCTTTTACTGATTGTAGTGCAAAAGGGGAGCCCACACACGAGGATTAATTTACAATATGCAGACATCGTGGAACCAGATGTGTCACTACGGCAAAGTCAAAATTGCCCCATAATAAATTACAGAAATTTATAGTGGGCAGCTGAGTTACGAGATGCAGACATCGTGGTGCCAGAAAGTGTCACGAGGGGACAGTCAAAATTCCCCCATAATAAATTAGAGAAATTTATTGTAGACTGTCTCAGATGGCCAATGTTACGCAGAAAGACGTAGATTAGGAGGCGTAGAAAATAAGGACGGTGAACCAATCACAGAAACGGAGAAACAGAAAATTATGCACGTAAAGGGGACGTGAGCAAAAGGAACCCCGGATTGGTTGCTAAAAAAAGCGAAAAGAAAAAGGGGCTCAAGTGGTCAAAAAAAGAAGTAGGAGATGAGAAGTGACGAGAGAGTCGAGATGAAGTTCAGAGTGAACGGACTTCAAAAGTGATGTGGTTGAGTGAGTGTGTTAAAAAAAAATGATTAAAAAAAATTCCGTAGTGAACCAGCAATTTTATTAAAAGTGAGTGAATGTTTCCGAGCTTCAATTGCTGAAAAATTACGATATAGCAACCTAGATGTCACAAGCCATCAAGCATAAAAAATGCCCCACCAGTGCATCAGCAGAAAAGGTAAAAGACCTTTGTATTGATTTGTTTTAATCTTGAGTTGCACTATATCTCCCCGCTCTCTCCTATGTATATAACCAGCATTCTCACCACGAAACAGATTTTATGATTAATCTTATTGAATATTCACAAAAAAAAAAAAAAAAAATCATGTCACGGTTATCATTATTTAATGTGTAAAAAAAAGGAAATTGTATAAGATATTGTAAGTTTGGAAGTTAAGTCATAATAATTAAAGAAAATGTTTTAAATTTTGTCTCTTTATTTGAGTCGGTAACTATTTTATTTCAGGTACCTTGAAATAGGAATGGTATTTTCTTTTAGCAATTACAGGTTGAAGGATTATTCCCGCAAGGTAGAATTTATGGGTTATTGCAGACATACAACAACACATTATTTTTACTTCATGAGGTAAAACCACATATGGCCATCTGAGACAGTCTACAATAAATTTCTCTAATTTATTATGGGGGAATTTTGACTGTCCCCTCGTGACACTTTCTGGCACCACGATGTCTGCATCTCGTAACTCAGCTGCCCACTATAAATTTCTGTAATTTATTATGGGGCAATTTTGACTTTGCCGTAGTGACACATCTGGTTCCACGATGTCTGCATATTGTAAATTATTCTTCGTGTGTGGGCTCCCCTTTTGCACTACACTGATCAATTAGCAGTTTTTTTCCCTTGGGGATGAGGAGCTTTTTGCAAATGTCCATAGGAACTTTAGCTGCAGTTGTTACAGGCATACTTGCTATTTTTAATGCACTTTTTGTCGAATTCATGTGTTTCCCCCATAATGCAGTACATCCAGCAGACTTCATTACACAAAATTTCCTAAAAAGCCTTCTCATGCACAATATTGTGCTAATTCTGATGGAATTTCTTTCATTGGGGGCATTCTTAGAATCAAATGTTTATTTTAACCTTTGTCATTTAAAGGTTATCCTAGGGAAAATACTAAGTGGATAGGTCTAGTATTAGGAATTGTGCAGGAAAGGGCGGTATGTGTACCAAAGATGGTAGATGCATGTCATGCATGTTCAAAGTTAGCTTTATAGTTTGGAACATGCTTTTTAATTGCAGATCTTTAAAAAGTAAGTATATATTTAGGGCTCACACTCACCTTTCAGTTATTTAAAAATTATCTTTCATAAGAGCTATTTATTTTTAGAAGTTAATTGTCTCCAAAAAAAAAAAAACTTTTTAACTTTTCTCTTAAATAATCTTTTCTTCTCTTCGCAAAATAAAGACTTCCTCATAAAATCGCAGCAAATGTGTGTTTTACCAAACTGTTGAATTGATGATTCTTGATGAGATCTGGCTGTAAGCATAATAAAATGTAAAATAAAATACCTGTTTCAAATCATTCAGCCAAAAGCATATGTGCATTAAATGCTAGTTGTTTATTTACAGATATATTAACCGCATTTTTAACCATTTTTTCAGGTGCTGTGTGTGATGACTGACTGAATAGGTGTGTTAAACCTAGTTGGAGAAGAATTCCATACTCTGCCATGGTGTCATGACTTATTTTGTAAAGAATACCCATCACAAACATGTTCAAATATTAAATATTTAAAAACGTCCTGTGTCAGTGCCAAGAGAGAATATTATATATGATAAAAATAAATGGACCGAACATAAACTAAATGAGTTTCAAACAATCTTCGTTGTTTCTTATGCAACATTGTTTTCAGGCATTTCTTATTAATTGAGCGAAAGGTAGTCTGACTTTTTCTTTTCTTTAAAGCCATTCTTGATTATTTTTTTTTCATAAATTGTCCGATTTATTTTAATGCCCAATTCTCATAGGAATTCAGAGTAGGAAAAGGAGTATATTTCAGTTGTTCTTATTCTCTGTCGTACAAAATTGCAACTTGACTCTTTTTCAAATTTAACGTTTCTATAATCTCTGTAATTTCTAATTCACAAGGACTGATTTTTAATTGAAATATTGTTTTATTTTTACAACGTAATTAGTCATCAGATTTGTTTATTCTAGTAATTAAACTTATTAGCTTTATGAAAAATTTTTACAGCGCTGAAATCACTGATTAGTATTAAATTATATTGTTTTACAAAATTTTAGCATGAAGCTTTTTTTATTGTAATTTATATAAATTATCCTCTCTAAAAAGTAATTATATTTGCTTTAGGTCAGGCATTTGCTATATTTTAAATTTTTGTGTAGTTACACAAGCATTCTTAAATAGCCCTACCAAAGCACAAAAAACAGTTAAGCTTTATTTTTAATAACATTGCAAAAGCAGGAACTAGTGAATTTGAAGGTATTATTTCAAACTGAATTCACAACTAAACATTTATTATGTACTAAGAAAAGTGTGTGCTATTTTTTAGACTACAAAATTTTTTCTCATTTCATTCAGTAGCTGTAGTATCCTCAATGTAAAAGTATACTTAAACAAATTTTTAGTAACTAAATACCAATAGTTGAGCTACAAATATCCTGCTGAGGCTAAATTGGACTTTTATAGAGCTGTTGCAAAATAATTATTGGGTGTTTAAAACCTTTATACTGTTGATTATCCATTGGACATTAAAAATCAATTTACAGTATTTATAAGATATTTAATTATGCTGTATGTGGCAGTTCTTTTACAACCACATTAATAGCAAAATTAAATGTAATAAATGCAGTAATTGATTCTATAAAATTCTATTGGGATATCTACAGTGTAAAGCTTAATAAACACCAAATAGTTACTTTTGAGAGTTAAATAAGGCCCTGCCAAATATCAGAGGGATATTTTTGATCATCTCATCTAGATCAAATGTAGGCTGTAAACATCCAGTGATTAAATGGTGATGTTCTATAAGGTCCTTGCGATAGTCCTATCGGACATTTGCAAGCCGTTCTATCGTTCAACAGGACCTAAGTATAAATCATCAGTGATTAAATGGCAATTGTTCTATAAAGGTCTGCGATCGTCTATGGACATTTGCAGGCCGTCTATCGATCAAATTGACCTGTAAACATACGGTGTAAGGCCTGTCAGCGTCCATCGGACATCCTGTATAGACATAAATAAGTGTGACATTTGTGATACCCACTGACAATCACTACGTCCAGCTACGTACAGCTGACGGCAACATCCAGTGGATGCAGAATATCCTGATGAGGAGGAAAACCAGCGGATTTCCGTTGTTTGTCTTTGTGTTATCGGGGTATACATCTATGTATACTATTTAATATATATTCTGACATTTTAAAGTGTGTATTGCTGTTAGAATGCAAAGTATAATACGAAAAATAATTATAAATGCATACACACTTTTTTTCTAGTATGTTATTATCTGTTGGACTTCTATGAGAAATTTTTTTTAGCTGTATAAATATTTTAAATCATTAGCTCACTTCATATTTTGTTGTTAACTGTTTAACTTTTACTTCTGTACAGTGGGTTCCATAGGCCATAACTGTTAAAAAATCTTTTTCGTAGCCCCCGTAAAAAAAAAAAAAAAAAAAAAAAAAAAAAAAAAAAAAAAAAAAAAACTACAAGTCCTGTACACATCAAAATCAATACTATCTTGCGATGATGATCTATAACAAATATTATGCTTAATTTAAGCTTAATCGAATGCACGTTTAGGAGGTATCGATGTTCACTCTCATACACATACCTATACATCTTGTAAAATAGATAGGGGTGAGTTGGAGCTCGTTGGACCTAGGGGCACAGTGGACCAGCTTCAGTTATTTTTGTAATATTATTTTATTTTATTTCATTTTATTATTAACAAATGTCTCTCATAGTTGCACAACTCCTATAAAGAAACCCACATGTTAAATTGGTAAGAAGCCATTTTTTATTTCAAATAAGTTGTATTTTAGCACTGCTGAGTAATTTTTCAGTAGTCTGCTACTTTGTTTTTTACTAAACATTTGTCTAATTAAGATTGGAGCACTAAACTGATTCTGTTTGATAGGGTAAATTATCGATTTAATAATTATTTACCTGTTATAATGTTTAACTGTTAATGTTATAACTGTTTTTATTTTTGTTTCACAATTATGTTTACCTTATATACAGATATTCATTTTTAGTTATTTACACAAGCCTGAAGTACATAACAATAAAAAAAAACTTTGGAGAGTAAAAAGTTAAGCAAAAAGGGTGGGTTGTCTCGAAGTATTACTAGTACGACTGTTAAGGGCAATTTAGAAGATGAAAGCAAATAAAGGATTGAAACGAAAAAAAGACAATAGTCTGCAGCTTGTTTGTTTTAAATTTATTAATGATAAATGCCAAAGATTTATTTTTTTTTCAATGTTTACCAAATAACTTTGTTCTAAGAGTGATAGCTTTTTATTTTTTTACAATTCCTGGATTTCTTTTGCTGAGGAAAATTAATTACAAAATAGATTACAAAATCAAAAAAGTAATATGTTTCATTTATAAAAAGAAAAAATAATAATTTAATTACAATATTGGATAAATATTTATTCTCAAATATTAATATAACTAAAAATTTTTGAGATGTATAGCATGGGTCCAATGTGCTCTATAAAGAAACTCGATGTGTTCCATGAACACCAAAAATCTCCTACCCCCCACAGTAGAATTTCTTCATGCTCACAATACTCTTCCTTCATGGTACATGATTTGGAAAAGTAAAATCAGTTTAAAATTAAAAACTAACGACTCCTATAGTAAGAAAAGGAAAGTTTTAAATGTGGCTGTTTTCAGCTAATTCTATTAAAAATTACAAAAAAATTTCCTTTTCTTTACATCATTTGTTATTTTTATTTGACTTTAAATACAGGTGATTCTATGATTGAGGGACAATGTTGTTCACTAAAGTGCAAGAATCTCACATTTTTTTTTCTCGCATTACAAATTATTACTGCAAGAATTTGTACAAGCTACCAAATTTTTTTTATTTGTACAAAATTCTAGCATTTTAAAAATTCGGCAATTTTTCAATAAAAGTCGCACAAGCTTCCATTTTTCAGTCGTAAGATTAATAAGGATATAATGGATATCTGTTATATTCCGGGCACTGATTATTCAATATCTGAAATAATGTCGGATATCCGTCAAACATAACTATCAGATATCCGGCTATATACTTCTAAAGTTCTGTCTATAATATGTATGGAGAGGATAGAAAATTATATTTGAACATTCTTATAAATAAAGTAATACATAAAACAGAGGAATACATTTTTTAACGAAAAAAAACAGCAAACTTAAACACTGGAAATGATCATTCAAAACAAACAACACAATTTCACATTTGTTCGTAGTTCTTTTGAGCACCATTTAGATACATAGTTAGGCTAATATGTAGAGTTGATTTTTGTGCTGCAAAGTGCCGCTTTGCGAACAATTTTCTGAACTGAAAGAAAAAATACAAACTTAAGCAATCTCATGTACTGTCCATGTGCAAATTTGGAGGCCGATCTTTTCATCCTTTTCAGCAGTGGACTGCTGTTTTTACAGGGGAAGTTTAATTATAAGCATTGTGGCAGAGAGTATCATTTGAAAAAATATGTGCATTCAGTATTGCGATTTATCTCAACGTAATCCCAGATATAATGTTAATTTTATACTCTCTACCCATGGAGTTTCTCCGATATTTTTACTTTGCTCCGGAAATCCAATGATAACAAAAAACTCCGATTATTCTGTCTTCAAAAATTTATTTACCATAGGCAGATAGAAATGTTCAGTCTCATCTTTTTTATGACAATCTTTTACTGAGCATGCTTATTGAAGTTCTCCAATCACCTAATGTTTAAAAATTAAACTTTATTTCTCTTTAATTTTTTATTGAATGCAGGTATTAAATTCATTTATGATTTTTTCTGCAAGTTTCAAGTGATTTTTAAAGTTAAAGTTCTACATAAAATATGTACATTTAAAGCTGTTTGTGAAAACTATATGAAAATTATAACATGGCTGCTCGTGCAGACAGCCCATGTTGTAACATGGTATATTACTTGTTTAAATAGTTTTTTTTAGTCAGTACTACACTATTGTGTATGATTGTGGTCTACTCCATTCATTAACGCACTTTGACTATCTTTTTTTTTTGTTTTTTTGTGTGTGTATGTCAGAATGTCGAAATCAAGAGAAAATAAGTAAAATTGTCCTAAAATTGGAAATGATGTTTGATAATGATTTTTTTAATGAATTTGCCCCCTTTCATTTCTTCCCTCCTTATGGTGCCATATGAATCTTTGTACTTGTGAAAAGAATGCTCGTATATTTTAGGAGCTAAACAATTTAAACAGATCTATTTTCGTTTTTTAACTGGTAGTTTTTAAAAAATATTATTTTTGATTAAAGAAAATTTGATGCATTATCCCCGCAAAAATTCTGTTTCATACCTGTATAGCACTATAAAGAAGCATGGTTATTTCATTTTATAAATATTTAAAAGAGATTTATTTTTTTTTTATCAATCTCTAAAAGGTCATTTCAACTTTAAAATAAAATTAAAAATTGCTTATGTAAATTAATAATTAAATATTAAACCTATGTTAGAAAAATTACTCATCTATAATAGTATCTTATTCTTAAATAAATAAAAAAAGTATGCATTCTTTGTGAAGATAATCTGCAATTTATAGATACATTAATTACTTTGTCATGTTAAATGTATTCGCTTCTGTCAGTAATGCACACATAAAAAAATATTTTGTACTGTTTACATTTTAAAGTTACATTTTATGTAAAGTAATTTTTACATACTATATATGTAAAAGATATTTAGTTCTTGTAAATTATAAGTCAATTATAAAATACTTTAAATGATGTCGTTGAAACATGCGTGCAATTTATTGCTCTGATGTCATTATTATAAAAATGTCATTATATAACTACAATACATGATGTCATTATATAACTAAAATACATATTTAGTGGCGGATATCCGATCGGGGAACCAAAGGTAGATTCGGATATCAATTATCGGCAAAATCAGTTATTGTTACATCCCTAAAGTTCTAGCCACAGATATAAAACTTACCACTGAGAAATGGAAAGTAAACACCAAATATAGGGTAATTACATGATTTTGGTGTGTTTCACTTGAGTAGAAGTAAATCACCTTACTACTGAGCATTTACCCAACCACATCTCTAGTGAGAAATTACTCACCCATTATTTTCTGTAATGATAACCCTGTGGACAAACTTTGAGGGGAATAGATTACAAAAACACAAGTATCAGATACACAAGAAAGACTAAGGTGCTGATTAATTTATGAAACAAATACAATCAAATTTTTCTAAAAAATCTGCAGAACAAATACTGATTTTACACTATTCTTTAACACTTTTTAAAAAATTACAGAAGTGCATATATTACTCAATAGAGTTACTGTAAACTAATCACACAGATTATAGATATAGGATTTCGTAAATGATAAAGAAAATAGCTAATTACAATAACCACAATTATGGCTTTAAAGGGACGGGAAAAGTGTTGGAAATATGACACAGAGGGAGATGTCAAACGACATGGAGCCCATGCGCAGATCGATCAGTCATGGCAAGCCTTAGTGGAAGAAGATCTATGTGAACGGCCAAGCAGCTAGTTCTGATGATGACAGCGGGCTAGGCTGTCGAAAGCGTCATGGTGCGTGTTTTTAATTATTTTACGGAGATTTTAGGCTTTTTATGTTTTTAATATTACTAAGGTATTTCCGTTGTTTAAATTTTAAACTAAAATATAAAATAATCCACACATATTTCTTGTATTAGTTAAAATAAGTAATTCAATGCAAGAACGAGCACTCATTAGGTATTTAAAGAATACGAATGGGAACATTACACTAATTTACAAACTTGATAGAATGAGTTACATGCACAATTTCTATGGAGCATGCAGTGATCCATGGTTTATATCTTAGTCCGGCACTTTCCTATAGGAAGGAATATCCTCTCTTCTAGCTTGTTCACTTTGTGCAGATGTTTGGTGTAGCCACAACATCAATATTTCAGTAACTTCAGCATCTGACCTATTTTATAGCCAAAAAAGATACAAATACAGATACTGCTGCTTTCAAATGCACAGTTGATGCATAAACCATGTACATTAAGTTAGAACTATATAAACATATCTTTCAATAAAAACTTTGCGAAATCTGTTGACAGTTTATATAATAAAACATATAAAACAATTTACTAATAATTAGTAAATGAAGATCTTTCTAATTGCTTATAGCATTCGAGGGATTATGTTATATTTATTGCTTTAATGAATGATTAAAATAATCCTAGACTGCATTTGTGAAATAAATGAATATTATCAGAAATAATCAAACTCTACTAATTACCTTACGTCGAATTATAAGCTAATTATACTGTAGGATAATATTATGATTACTCCATAGTCTTAACTTTCATCGTTAGATCGATCTGTTTCTTATTTGACTCGTTTTCAATTACATAGAGCTGTGCGAAGATTTAACGATGGCACTGCTGTCTTCTTCAGGTGTGGCTCTTTTCATCTGATCCTTTCTATAAATTCAAATAAAATATTAAACATATACTAATGCTGTTCTTTTGATCGCGAAATTAATATATTTTTAACATAAAATTTTAAAATAAATAACTTAAAAATAATAATAGCAACAAGCTTTTTATTTTTTCAAAACATGATAATAAAAATGTTTAGGTTAAAAAGTCATTTCAACTTGACTAGCGGAATCCAATATGGGGTATTTGAATCCAGGGAATACATACAAAAATTATTAGGAATATCAAGAGATTGTACTGTAGAAAATAACAGGAAAGGAGTGCCATGTTTAACTTCCTAATATATATTTACTATTAATTTGTATATGTACTAAAAGAACAGGGTTCGTAGCTCAGGGAAATCAGGGAATTTTTTAAAACTAATTATCTCAGTGAAAAATCGGGGAAAGGTACTTAGTTTTTTACTAGTATATTTTATTGCTTATTTTTTACCCAATTCTAAGTTAAGTTTCACCATGCTTGTACTAGGAACATTTTATTCAATATTTTTAGTAATATCTGTTTATGAATATGTACCTAGTTCAAAGTATGAAGTACATAACTGCTAATTATTTATTTGGTAATATGATCATTACCTTTTATTTATGCTTGCGATAAACCTGGAAATTTGTAGGAATGTGTCTGGAACACCTCAGGGAATTTAATTTCAATAATGAGTATGAACCTGAAGAGTGAAAAAAAAAGTATGTTGACAAATTTTTTTTTACTGTTTCTTTTTTGAAAGATCCCCTTAAGCTCAGCATAAAAAATGGAGCGAGCATAAATTAATATTTTATTCTACATACTTATTATATATATATATACACACATTACATATATATATGTCACTAGAAATATCTAATTCATTTAAAACGCTAACTTTATAAAAATTGTAATGTGTGCAACAATTCCCAAACAAGTTGGTCACTATCTCTGTACAATTATGCATTTTTGTTTTAAATAAAGATTTGGAATTAAAAAAATATTCAAAAACTATGACCACAAATGAAAAATTAAACTATAAGTGTAAAAAATATCCATCGTAAATAAACTAGTAAAATCTAAAGCTCATTAAAAAAAAATACATTTCAATATTTTTCTTTTTTCCATTTAGATTTTCATGTAACTGTGTACTTTGCATGCTAGTGCCTGTAGTATGGCCAAAAAACTGATTTCAGATTAATTTATCAGTATCAAATCAATATAGTGATTCAGTTATATGTGAAATACCAACACTGCTTTAAATTGGTATATGAAAATCTTGTTTTAGCTCTTCACAAACCAAAATGATAAGGTTATAAAGGAACCATTAAAATTAAAAATGTACAGGTTGAAGAATGGATAAGAAAAAAATGAATTAATTACTTCAGTGTTCAACTAAGTTTTAATAATTCATTTATTGAGGAGAGGACGATCATTTATAACTAATATAATATTCATGCATTATATAAAAAACTATATCAAAATATTTAACACTTTATACATGAGAAAAAGCAGATGTGTATGTTGGATTTGTGTTGACTCAAATTAATAATAATTAAACAGCATCTCTGTTAAACGGAAATCGGAGATATAGTTTACATACAGATTTTCATTTGTAAGTTTAATAAGGTGTAATGGAAATCTGTTATATTCAGGCTGATTTTTCAATATCTGAAATACCAGCGGATATCCAAAACTTTTAAGTAGATCAGGATATTCCAGGCTATATACTACTATAAAGTTCTATCTATCTTAATAGGTATGGGACAGGATAGAAAAAATTATATATTGAACATGTCTTATATAAAGCATAATAAAACAGAGGGATATATTTTTTAACTGAAAACAAACCCAAAGCAAACTTAACACTAGAAAATGTATCATTCAAAACAAATACATAATTTCAACATTAGTTCAGTAGTTTTTGGCACATTATAAAATAGCAGGCTAATATTTAGAGTTGATTTCAGGCTGTAAAGTGCCGCTTAGCGAAACATTTTGTTGAACTAAAAAGAAAAAACAAAAAACAAATTACAAAGTCTAATCAGTACTGATGCTTTTCAAATGCATCAGCAGAATTGTATGAGCAACTCATTAGCTATTTAAAAAATAGAAATGAACATACAATTATATTTACAAAACTTGATTTAATGAATTATCATGCACATACTTTAGCCCTATGCAGTGATCATGGTTCTATATCTTGTCGGCACTTTTCCTGTAGGAGGAATACCCTCTCTCATAGCTTGTTCACTTGTGGAGATGATTCGGTGTAGCCACACACATCTATATTTCAGTAAACCTTTCAGCATCTGACACCTATTTTACTAGCCAAAAATGTAACAAAATACAGATACTGCTGCTTTCAAATGCACAGCAGGAAATTGTATGCAGCACTTCATTAGGCATTTATAAAATCGAAAAAACAATATTAATAACAAATTCAAAATTCAATGCGCATAACCAAGTACATTTAAATTAGAACTATATAACATATCTCTCATAAACCCTTTGGAAATCTGTGCAGTTTATAAAATATGCAATATATAAACATTTAATACATAATTAGAAAATGAAGAGCTTCTAAGTTGCGATAGCATTCCGGGATTATGTTTATTTATTGCTTTAATGAATGATTAAAATAATCTAATACGCATTGTGAATAGATAAATATCATACAATTCTTTATAAGTGTGTGCATTTATGTTTTAAGATGAAACTGAAAAAACAATGTTAATAAATTAAAAGCGAAAATATTATAAGAATGCTGATACTCTAAAATATATTAAGTAAGTAAACTGCGTCGAATCAATTTAATGAAGGCACGGATTTACCATGCACATTTATTTGTAAATTTGCAAATTTCACATTATAAATAACCCATCTTATTAGGTCAGGAAATTTAAAAAAATGGCAATTGGAAAATAACCTGTTAAAAACAAAGCTACTCTCACTGCTTAACAAAATGGGGGAGGCTTCAATTCCTATTCATTAAGCACAGTGGCGGATCCACGAAAGTCTAGTCTTGGGAGGGGCTACATTTGAAAAAAGCTTATTTCAGCCAAACAAAATGTGCAATAAAGCAAAATTTTAGTCTAAACAATGTAAAAATGTAAAAACTTTTGGGAGGGGCTAAGTGATAAAAAATAGATCACTTTAACATACTCAAAGTGCATATGAAGCTGAAGTTTCCCTTTAGCAATCTCTTTTGGGCGGGGGCTGAAGCCCCCTGCCCCTCCCCTGAACTCGCTACTGATTAAGCAACATTTATGCCACTAAGATGAAAAGTAATACATAAATGTTTAAAATATACTATATAAATGTTAACACTTTGAAAATATGAAATGTTTATTTGGATGCTGAACAATCGTTCTAGGTTTATAAAGGAAAATCTTTAACTGGGTAATATTTTAATCACAATACTCTCTAGATAAGGAATCAGCAGAAACAGAGTGCAAAAATATACACACATGGCAATCATAAGAAACATAAAAATTCTATTACAGCTGATCCTATAGATCTTATATATTTTTGTTGTGAAAACAAAATACTAATTGATGGAAAATTTTGAACAAGCACTCGCATGCAACGCTGAACGTAAACAATTTTAAATATGTATTCAAACAATATTAAGAACACGGTGTGGTGTGATTATCTCGTTTTAACACACTATATATTAATTACTGATGTACAGGATTATTAAAAAGTATGACATCTTAAAGTTTAAAACAGCTTGAAACAATAGAAATTCCTTTTGTAAATGCATTTACAAACAATTAACATATACAGTGAACCTCCTGTAAGTGAGGGACATTACGAGGTAGGTTGTTTATTCAAATCAACAGTACATAAAACTTATGCAAAACAGTGTGATAAATTTTATTTCATGCCACGTTCAGAAGCTGTTTTTCAAGATCGGAACTTAACTGTTTTAACATTTTTAAATGAAGTAGATTAGCTGTAAGAAAGTGCTAAATACTAAAACAAATCATGAAACTGGTATTTTCGATATCTAACATCATAGTTTTTTACTTTTTTAATCACAAATCGGATATTAATACTTAATGATAACAAGATAATAGGAAGCAATACATAATTTTTTTAATTTTAACTCAGTTGAGTCATAGTTTTTTACAAGGAAGTTTGTTCACACGAAACCGTTAATTAGTTTAGAACATTATTTACGTTACATTAGCTACGAAACTTTTTAAACTTGTAAAAGAATGACAAAATAAATCTTTTCCTACTTCTGGAAATGAAATCACTTTGCTTTAAAATGCTCTTTCCACAAAAAACATTCCAATTGGATACAGGTTACAATTCTCAGACATGTATTACCTGTTTTCTACGTTTCCTCTTGTTGCTTAGATGCTTTGCATCACATTTTCTAACAGCTGGAAATTTATGAATATGGGATGAGGAAAACCAATTTCCTTTTGAATTGCATTGAGGAACACAACAATACAACCTTATTCACCATCGTGATAAAATTTCCACAAAAAAAATAAAAATATCCAAAAAAATACCTCAGAAAACTTTAATTCCTCACTACACGTTTGCAATGGGAAAGAATGAAAATTGACTTGAACCCCCGTAATAAAGGAGTTAGCAGTTAGACCGCTAGATGGCGTATTCAAGTTCTGAGATCGCCAATCGTGAATCATGAGAGTAAGCGCTACTATGTTTTTCCTTCAAATTATATGCATCTATTTTCTCTATGTCAATATGTATCATAGCAAAACAAATAATTCATGAGTTAGTACATGGAATTAGTTAACACAATTATACTTTTAAAACTACATTAAATACGTTTGAAACAGCACTGGAGAATCTTAAAACACAAGCCCTCTATAGTAATAAAGCCAGCGCGCTGATTCAAAATGGCGTCGACAGAAGGCGGAATTTACGAGAGGCTGGCATAGCGGTTAAATTGCTCTCTGGCGCGTTTTGGCGTGCAGTCAGACTCCTTTTGGCAAGAGTCGTTTCTCCGCTGATTACACACTGCACGCTAGGGGTTGCACGCCGCATGAAATTTTATCTCGCAGCTATTTACAGTTTTCTTGTTCTTCTTTTTATTTTTTCTTAATGTTTTTACTTATGTCATTGACAATACAAGAAAATTTTCCAGATTTCACCGTTCAATTTTTTTTTTTTTTTTTTTTTTTTTTCCTCCTGTCTTACTATACATAGACAAGTTTTGACTCGGTGTTGTTAAGTGATTTTCAGAGATTATTCAAACTTTAAAATTGGAACACCTTTAAGAAAGGGCTGATATATGCAAACGAAATAGTTTTTTCTGCTGTTTTCGATTTATAAAACAGGAGCGCTCTAAACGTTGCACTTACGCTGAGGCCTGTAGGGTGATTATGGATTTGAAGCAATTTATGGGATCTGCATCAGTTATGTTTTCATCAATTTTTCATTTCAAATAATTGCATTGCTTTCCGCCACTTTAGCATTGGAAAGACGAAAGTTAGGAAGCAACGCTGGACGCAATAAGGGGACTAGTCAATTTAAACATCTCCTAACTATCCTAATTTAAACATTGTAAAGTAGAGAGCCTGCAGGTTATGACTTGTAAAGTTCATTTGCATGTAAAACTACATCTATTTTCATTTGTGTATTACATGAAGTGTGCTTTTAAAAAAATTACAAGCAAAAAATATTCATTAGAAAAAGTGTGTTTAAAATATCGGGTTCTCCATCCTCTAAACCTATCCTGTGGGAATTTTCGATTATTTTCGATTAGAATAGAACGACCTCAGAATTGCCTAACATTTAAGATACTGTATAGGATAATTTAGGATTTTGTTTGTTTAAAAAGAAACATACAAAATATAGGCAATTTTAAAGCCAAGGTAAGGGGAAATTAAGAACGAATGAATTTTAAAAGAACAGATAATTAAGACAAAAAAAAATTTAAAAAAATTATAATGCAAATATATGGGGATCTGCATCAATTATATTTCATCAATTCATTTCAAATGATTGAGTTTCTCATTTTTCCGATTATTTAAAAAACAGTCAAAAGCTCAGGTGATGCCCCCGTCCATCACAGATCTACAGGGAGGGCACAAGGGTACGTGACGTGCTCCCACCCGCACCCTCAGACGAAACTAAGTTTATATACTATATAGAAGATTTGACTTGTTTTGTAATAATTGAAGGTTAATTTCATAAGAAATCTTTTGCGGTTTAAAACAAAGTCAACAGTAAAAAAATTATCAAGAATTTGCTTTCTCATTTAAATTTTAAGTTTTAAGCATATTTACCTTATTAATTTTTTCACTGAAACAAAATGGTCCAAAGAAAGTCTTAAAAAATCATTCTTGAATACGAATTAGTTTTTTCTTTCATTGAATTAGTAGTTTGTGCTTGATTAAAAGAATTTAGCATTTTATAAATATAGATTATATGTAAATGAACTTTACACAAAGTTTAACATTTACTTTCTTACCGTTACAAAGACGAGCGGTTATTATTCTTTGTTGTTACACACATTATTGCTAGCACATATTAATCTTTCAGTATCCTACAAGAATCAGTAATGCAATTTTCGTCCTCGCTTCAATCTGCATCCATGGGAACATATAGGTTTAAACCCGAAGAGTTTATCTGCATCTATAATCCATATCTATTAATAGCTAAAACCCCGGACTAAACATTTAAAGAAGGGTTTTCTCTAATCGTATGTAAATTTCATACAAAAGCCAAATGATGATTGCATTTTAACTGTCCACTGTTTCTTTTTTATTTCCGTAACATATTACCATCAAATCTAAAATTTTAAATGCATTAAAATATATATTTAGAACAATTAATCAACAGAAAAAAAAAATATATATATATTGCTGTTTTTCGCGGATCAACTTGCGGTGCGGGCGGCAACCCCTAGCGTGGAGTGTATAACAGCGGGAGAAACGACTCTTGCCAAAGGAGTCTGACTGCACGCCAAATCGCCAGAGAGCAATTTAATCCGCTATGCCCAGCCTCTCGTGCGGAATTTCCCCTTTCCCTACATGGGACCGCAGTGCACAAACCAGAAAACAAAATATTTTACTAAACAATTAATGATTACACGACAGAAAAATTTTACCATCTCTTATACAATGATTTTTACCAATAAAAAAGTTACACCTGAAAGATAATTTATTTTATTTTTGGTATTATAGAGATAATATTTTGATAATAGGCCTTCTTTGTAAACAATATGTTATATACCACGAAAGCAATTTACTATTTCATTATATTTTAATTCGAATCATTTTAACTATGTATTATTCAGTATTCAATTCATATAATGATTTCCATTAAATTATTCAAAGTTTCGGGGGAATAAAGTATTTTACTGTAGCTAAATCATTTTAAATAAGGAAAATAATAATTATATAGATTCTATTTTCAAGGAGAAAATCTATAAATAAAAATAGCATGGATATACTAAAATGAATCAAAACATATCAATTCAGTAACTTTATTTTCAAAATCATATATATACACTCACAAACAATTTGCATCTTATTACATAAAAGTAAACAATATATATGTAGGATGGAGCTAGCGCTCCAAATTAAATAGACGTTAATCTTTTTAAACATTTAATGAGACGAAACTTTAATACAACGACGACACTAACATTTAAAACATTGAGAGGTAGAAATAAAAATAAAAATAACATCAAGATAGCTATTCTGCTCTTTTAACATCGCACGTCTGCCCAGTCTCGTTCTCCGTCTAGAGTGTTCTTTTGGCGGGGGAACAACTGGCGGGAGTTGAAGTTATAGTTCGTTCAGTGGTGTTGCCACAGCAGAACTAATTATTATCCACACGGCCGTCCTGAGGTTACAGACGTCCGCGGCTGGGTTGAAAAAGCAAAAAATCTGAAAAGAAAAGAAAAACAAGCAGAAAAAGGGAGAAAAAAAAAGTTGGAAAACAAAGCATAATAAGATTGGGTGTTCAGTTGTTGCACCACTGTTTCATTTTATCTGCCGCAGTTGACGTTATGGTGGGACCTTCATGATGTCCTAACTTCCGAACTTCGTAACGATCGTTGGGGTTGATTTTTGTGATCTCATAGGGTCCGAAGAACTTGGGTCGCAGCTTTAGTCCAGTTCCAAACTGAGTTCGTTGTATTGCCACTTTCTCACCGATCTTGTATTTACAGGCTGGTTTACGTCGTTTGTTATACTGTCGTATATTTTCTTCCTGTAAACGGAGGATATTTCGTTTAGCTTCGATACGTAACGCTTCTTTGTCATCAATAATTCTTTGCTGGTGTTCCTCGTCAAGAATTTGTTTAATCTGTAGGTCCTCCTGTTGTTTCATTTGAACACCAATTAAAAGTTCGAAAGGTGTGAATTTTGTACTGCGTGTGGTGGTACTATTTAAGATACGTTGCAATCGCGGGTCGTATTTAAACCATTTGTCAGGTTCATCTATAGCTAACTTAGTTAAAACGGGGATAATTGTGCCATGAATGCGTTCAACCTGACCGTTTCCACGTGGTACACCTGTCGTAATTGAAATGTGTTCAATATACTGTTCCTGGCAGTAGCTTTGAAATTCTGAAGATGTGAATGCGCTACCTTTGTCTGTGATGATTTTTGAAGGGTTGCCAAATGTAGTTTGTTGCAAGGATAGTTTGTCCAAGGCATCTTTCGTAGAGGTTGACTTCACGGGATAGATCCATATAAATTTCGAAAAGGCATCAATTACTGTAAAAATATATTTATAACATTTTTTTGTCGATGGTAAAGGTCCTAAAAAGTCGCAATGGTAACATTCAAGAGGTGCATCACCTTTTGGAATTGGGTGAAGCAATCCTTCTTGTTTTCCAGATTTTCGCGAGGAGAGAATGCAAGGAATACAATTTGAAATAATTTCTTGAACCAATTTCTTAAGTTGAGGGATGTAAAATTCACGAGAAACAATTGATTCGGTTTTTTGTGAGGCAAAATGACCTTGTGAATGGGCGTTTAGCACTATTTCTTTCTGCATCATTTGTGGAACTACTAAAAGTTCGGTATCCTTATGAAGTTTATAAAGAATGCCGTTTTTAACCAAATATTCATCAGAAGGTGCAGAGTCGAGCATAGATTTAATTTGAGTTATAAATTCATCTTGATCTTGGGCATTTTTCACCTTTTGAGTGATATCATTTGTGGTAATAACAAGAATGGGGTTACGACTTAAAGCGTCAACATGTTTCATCTGTCTACCGGATCGATGACAAACTTCATAATCAAAGTCCTCTAACATCAATGCCCATCGTGAAATTTTAGCTGGTAGATCTTTTTTGTGCATCGTTTTTTGGAAAGCATCGCAATCTGTGATAATTTTAAATTTTGTACCTAGCAGGTAGGTGCGAAATTTCTTTAGCGCCTCAACGACGGCGAGAACTTCCAGTTCGTAACTGTGATATTTTTCTTGTTGAACTGTAGTTTTACGGCTAAAATAATGAATAGGATGAAACTGTCCATCATCTGATTTTTGTAAGAGCACAGCGCCAAAACCTAAGGAGCTTGCATCAGTGTGGAGTTCTAATGGGTATCCTTGTTGAAAAACATGAAGAACTGGGTTTTGTGAAAGAATGCTTTTAAGGTGTTGAAAAGCTGCTATTTGTTCAGGGCCAAAATTAAATTCTACATTATCCCGAAGGAGGTCACTTAATGGTCTAGCAATCAGCGCATAATTTGGAATAAACTTTCTGAAGTAACTTGTTAGTCCAAGAAAACTTTGAACTTGTTTAGGGTTTTGAGGTTGTGGGAATTTTTGAACTGCCTGTGTCTTGGTAAGTGACGGTTTAACTACTCCGTTTTCGATAATATAACCAAGGAATTCTATCTTTCGTTGTAAAAATTGGCACTTTTTTAAGTTCAATTCGAGGCCATAATCTGCAGCTGTTTGGAGAACTAGGCGCAATTTTTGTAGGCCTTCGACTTCGTCATTAGATGGTATGAGAAGATCGTCCATGTAAACAATAAGAATGTTATCGCGAATGAGATCTCTAAAAACTGTATAAACATATCGTTGAAAAACACTAGGGCTGTTGGATAATCCAAATGGAACTCGTAAAAATTCGTACTGGCCTTCATGAGTTACGAAAGAAGTATATTTAGTGCTGTTAGGGTCCATAGGTACATGAAAGAAACCATTTTTAAGGTCAAGTGTAGTGAAAACCCGAGATGTTCCAAGTTTATCTAAGGCTTCTTCTATGAGTGGTAAGGGAAATTTATCTTTTATCATTTTTCTATTAAGCCTGCGGTAATCAACACAAAGTCTGTAATCTCCAGTTTTTTTCTTACATAGAACAATCGGGGCGGCATAATCAGAGCAACTTTGTTTAATAATTCCATCATTTAACCAATCTTGAATTTGTTTTTCCACAATTTTCTGTTCAGCAAAAGGGAGTCTTCGAGAGCGTTGTGCTACGGGTATTTCATCTTGTAATAAAATAGTCATCTGAATTTCAGTGTCTTTAACTTTATGGGGTTTGTAGGAAGTAACGATATTTTGAACTTCCTCACGAATTTCAGAATTCAAAATGTGTGAAAGATCAAATGGAAAAGTTTGGTCATTAGAAATATTAACGAAAATGTTATCATCAAGGGTACCGCATAAATGAATACCGTCTTTATCAAATGTAAATTGGGTTTGCTGCAAAAAGTCGCTTCCGATAATCACATCAAAAGGAATCAAGTCATCTTTTAGAACATGTATTTTAGCAGGTAAAGTAATCTTTTGAATTTCGATGGAATCCTGGAAAAACCCGAGGCTATGAACTTCGTTTCGGCCAATTCCTGAAAAGGGAATGGTGTTGGAATGCAATGGTGGCGAACCGATTCTTCGATGTGTTTTCTCATTAATAAGGGTTGCTTGTGACCCAGTGTCACAGAGTGCTGTCAATTGAATTCCTGCAAGTTGAATGTCAACATGCATGAAATTTTTCGATGAAGTTTGAGGAGATAGCACATTTACAGTTTTATCAGGAGTAGGTTTTTGAGATTCAGGTTTTGGTTTCGAATTTCGAGAACTTTTCGGACAATTAGCATGAACATGACCAAAATTTTTACATCCATAGCATTGTTTACCATGTGACTTATTCAAACATTGGTTGCTTTTATGACCCTTCAAGCCACAAGAATAACATACTGGTTGTGTATTTGGGTTACGTTTATTGTCGAGTTTCACATTAAGGTTGGTATCATCGAATTTTTTCTGATTATTTTGTCTGAAATGTTGAGAACTGTTAAAGATTTTTTCATAAATCTTTAATTTTTCCTTGAATTCTGGGATGGATTTACAACCGTAAAGGAAAATTTTATTGTGTGATGAATCTGGAATTCCATTTATAACATATTCAATCAGGGAGGGATCATCAAGAGATCCTTTGTGTGCCAAATCTCTCATAGCTAAGAAATATTCTTGTAGGGTTTCAAACGGTTTCATACGTCGAGATTCCATTAATTGATGTAACTGAATGCTGTTAATTTTGTCAGAAAATTCCTCTAGCAAATGGTGCTTCAATTGTTCCCAATTTGTGATTCCACGAATAGACCTAATTAAAGTTTGAGCGGGACCAGTCAAACATTTCCTAACAAAAGTAATTTGGTGAATTGGATTGTTTATTTGGTACAAATAAAAAATTTCTTCAACGTCGGATATGAAATTCTCAATGCTATAATTATCGCGAGACGAAAAAGGTTTTATTAAATCAACAACGTCTTTGAGACTAAATAATTGGAAAGAGGAACTCGTAGTTTCGACTGAAGGCAATAAATTCTGAGCTGATTCACTAAAAGGAATCTGTGTCTGTTGCTTATCCGAAAATTCTTCTTTTGCGTCAGGGGTGGGTGGGGAGGGAGTACTATTTTCACCCACGACGTTATTTGTTTGAGATGAACTGTCAACCGGATGTGAATCATTGACTTCGCTTTCCGAAAGATCGGAAGAATCTGCTTTTAATAACGATAAATCATTAAGACTCGTAAGAATGGTGTTAGCACACTTATCTGGGTCAGTTGAGAATTCTAAATGAAGTAAATTGCAAATAGAAATTAGGTCTTTAAGTGAAAACTCTTTAAGTACTTTTTGTTTCGTTTCTTCTAACTCGAATGGCTGTGGGAAACCTGTAAATTTGCGCAATCTCGCGCGATTTTGTCTATCGCCGTCTGTACCAAAAATTAAGCGATGTAAAACCTTTATTTGACTCGTACTACCAATTTTTAACGATTTTGCGATATTGGGGTAATCGCTGAGAGTAGACATGATTATATATATTCAAATAGTTACTGTACACAGATATGCAAAACCAAGATCAAAACTCAAACACTTCGGAATTTAAAATAGAATTTCAGTATCAAACATTTTCTTCAGATTAAGGCATTTAAATCTCATTAAAAGAATATAGAGACTGTTCTCAAAAATATGCATCAGAATAACAATATAATATGTTTCAAAACTGTATTCAATTCACAACAAATCAAAATATATACGAAATACGTGTTCTTCAAATGTTGCTGTTCAAGAAAACGAAGGTATATAATTCAACCAAACTTCTAATTACCAATCTTTCAAATTACGCATCAAAATATTCATCAAATCATTCCTCGAAATCATCAAATAAATTCATCAAAGTAGAAAGCCAAGAAAACAGAAGTAATAAAGTCAACGTGAAAGTCGCATCAAAAAAAGAATTTCGCATCAATTAAAAAATTCTTGCATCAAAATAACGTTGAAATATTTCCTCAGTTTTCTTATATCTTGAATGAGATGAGCATTTCATTAATCATCGACATTTTCTTGAACAAGCATCAACGTATGCATCAAGTAATTAGAATATGATTAGAATGTACTTACAGTTTGTGTTTCTGTTCTTGTTTCGGCATTCCATGAAAATATTATCCTCTGTAGCACATCACTTTTAATTTCGCTGACATATAAATCACAAGAACAATAAATATTACAAGAAATGTATTAACTTTTTTAGTTCCGGTACTGTATCTAGGGGATGTGCGGATTCGAACGGCGAGCACCCATGTAGGATGGAGCTAGCGCTCCAAATTAAATAGACGTTAATCTTTTTAAACATTTAATGAGACGAAACTTTAATACAACGACGACACTAACATTTAAAACATTGAGAGGTAGAAATAAAAATAAAAATAACATCAAGATAGCTATTCTGCTCTTTTAACATCGCACGTCTGCCCAGTCTCGTTCTCCGTCTAGAGTGTTCTTTTGGCGGGGGAACAACTGGCGGGAGTTGAAGTTATAGTTCGTTCAGTGGTGTTGCCACAGCAGAACTAATTATTATCCACATATATAGATTAACATTTTCACTATTGAAAATTATCTAACTTCACAATATTTCCATAAAGGAAGTAACAAAGTAATTTCACCCTTAAATTAATTGATAATTTCTGTTATTTGCACTTGTAAAAGTTACACGTTCAACATTGTGTAATTACAATCTATGGGCTATTTCAATAATTATTACTTTGTGATTATACTAAAAAATATAAAAATTATAAAAAATTTAAAAATTTTTGCCCATAAACATACACACCCATTTATCGTGAGGTAATGAATTGGGAACAGATATGTAAATACGAACAGAAATGGAAATACTTAAGCAATTGACCAGCGTTAAATTAAAAACATTTATGAAGGGACAGGGTACCTCTTCAGTAGCATAAATTGGAGTTTAAAAGGGTTAAATCGTTTGAAAATAAACGATGTTTTTCAAAACACAAGTGTTAAACAAAGTTTAAAAATGAAGATAGAAAAAAAAAAATTATTTTGGGAAAAAAACATCAACTTTAATAAATATATTTTGAGACATTAAATAACTGTCCAGCTGTGATTTTAAAAAGTTATTCTAATTTTGATATTTTAAGCAATGTTAGAGGTACAGTGTCTCTTTTAAAATTTACAGTAACATGAGTTAATAGTACAGTAAGAAGATTTCTTACATGGGTGCGGACTGACCAATTCTTTAATGTTGAAGAAGGAAAGAACTTTCGTGGCTGCTGAAACGTACATACAGTTTATTTTTACTGTTATGTCTGTTTAAAACGAAGTTTTTTACTGTACTATTCTCTTTAGCGTAATATTTTTGAGTATTCTTGTAACATCAAGTAATATTAAATGAATTACTCTTAAAAACACATTTAGAATTCGAAAACAATTACAATATTAGTTTAATGTCGACCTAGATTATACTCTATTTAAATATACGTTAATAAAATTGTAAGCCAGTATGAGAAATAATTCAATTATTTTCTAGATAACTTTTTATTTTTCTCTTATCACCCTTTTCTTTGTTAAATTTTTCTGTAATCATTTTCGAATAATTGTTCAAAAGAATCTTGTATACAGTTTCAGAAATATTCTTTAAGTAAATAAAATAATCATGTGAACATGATTTTACAATTGTATCATCCACATCACTCACTATAATTTTTACATATGGTTCTGTAATGGATTGCAATAAATTGAGTTGGTTATCATTTGTTATGAATTCCCTGTGGAACTTTTCCAATACTTTTTGAAATACTTGAATACATATGCAAGCAATTTTAAGAGAATACACTGTAGGTTTTTTTAAAGAGCCTCTATCTAAAGCATCTATAAATGTGCATTCTTCCGAAAATTCATATTCTAAAGTATCACTGGAAATAAGGATATCTGTGCAAAATTTACAGTTTATTTTTTTACATACTTTAAACGCAGCATAGCCTGCAATGAAAAGTAGAATTGGAATAATATGTGTCTCAATTGGTGCTAAATCGTCAATATCTATATCTTCGAACACATCTGCAAATAACTGAGAGTTGCATTTATTTGCAATGTCATTAAAGGTGTTTTTTATATTATCATACGAAAAAATTAAATTTTGAATTCTAATTTTCTTTTCACTTTCAATTAACTGCGTTAGAGAAATATAATAATTACTACCAGATAACTGTCTATAAAGACTGAAGCGTTCTTCCAAAGGATCTGTTTGAAATTTACCTAACAGTATAAAATTTACTTCCAGTTCTTTTAAGGCAAATTGTGCCAATACATACATTCCATTGCAAGTTTGCCGAAAAGCTTCAAACGTCCTATTAGTCAGTCCATTATATAAGGTGCCTCTTGAAATAGTTTCCCAAATTTTTAGCCAATTTGATATCTCCTGCAAAAATTTAAGTTCTTCCTGATTTACAGATGTAATTGGTTTGAAATCATTATTTTTGAGTCTGATGTTTTTGTTCAAATATTTAACATTAACAATATTCCACCATTTTAAAATTATGGATAAAAATTCTGATGTTTCTTCACTCTCATGTCCACCAACTATTTTTAAAGCTTCGATATTTTCATAGTTAAATACTTTACAAACTAGACTAACTTTTTGTCGCTCTATATTAGAAGGATATAACGCTTTATAGTTTAATTTATGCGCATATTTTACGAGTGATTCCTTTTCTTTATCGTAGATATTTCTCAAAAAATTAAAATTAGCACTTTTTATTTCGTGTACATTTTCCATGTCTGGATAGTTTAAAGTTGCATTTTTTTGGTTTAGCCAATTATTGCGAATGTTTTTAAAAATGTGCACAGTGTCATAAAGCAAAAACAACGGAATGTTCGATGATTCAGGATTTAAAAAGGAAAGGTATCAGAAAGGGTGAGGACAAAAATATGAAAACAATGATTTGTTGACCTGATTGTTATCCGCAATTATGCTTAGAGTCATAACACCCATTTCATGCAGTTCTTGAAGAATTTTTTTGGTTACCTCAAATAAAAATGTACCAGAATTCTCGTGAATAGGTAAAATTGCAATGACATCTTTTAAGCTGCCAAAAGAAGAAGTAATTGAAAATACTTGAGCTGTTTTAGCTAATTTATTTGAATCAGTTATAGATGATCCTGTCAATTTCCCACCTTTAAAAGATAATTCTGGAGAAATATAAATTTCATCCAGTAAAAGATTCATATATTTTTCTCTTTGTGACAGAGTACTTAACCTTTTCTCTAAGTAATTGCTCTTAACTTTATACAATGAACTGCAGATATTTAGTTTAGATGCCAGTTTTCTTAAAGTAGTTGGATGGGGTAAAATTAGCAAATTTGACTTTCTGATAGCTTTGTAGCAAGAAGGTGAGTTCAAAAATATTTTGAAGGCAAACTGAAGTAATGTAGGGGAAAACGAGTACCTCTCTTTAGGTAAATTATTAAGTTTAATTTGTTCGATTAACATATTTAACAATAACTGTTTCTTATCATCTAAAGTTCCGCTGTACTCTTCTAAACATTTAATAGATTTAGAAACCTTGTCCTTTATGATACATTTACAGGGCTGGGGAGTAGCGCGCTACTTGTAGCGAAACTACAGTAGCCGCTACTTTTTTTTGTAGTTTGTAGTGTAGCGCGCTACTTTTTTAAAAAAGTAGTGTAGCGTGTAGCGCGCTACAAAAAAACAGTAGTTTGTAGCGAATTTTGGAAGCTACTTTTGCCGTGTCATCATTTCCGGCGATTGATCCCGTGGTGCAATTTCTCTCTCTTCTGACTCCAAGCATAACTGAAACTGATGCTTGAAAGACACCCAATCTCTCCCCCCCCCCCTCATGCAGGGGACACACGCACACGAGGGGGGGGGGAGGGGGTTTGCTTTGCCTGAAGCGGAAGCCTGACATTGTGCATCTTTTTTCTTTTTATCGTTCTCAGTATTATTTGTAGAATCACCAATCTGCCATAAAGAGGACAAAAAAGGAAGGAAAGAGAGGTCCAAAGTTGAACAGAGGTTATTTTGATGGGGCCTCGAGAGTCTCATTATCACACGGGCGTGTGGGCCCGTGAGCCCCTGAAAAATAAAGGCCTCGCAAATCTCTCCATTTATTGTATATTAAATTTATATATGCTGCAATAATAATTTTTCTTAAGCTAAATTTCCTTTATCTATATCATAATTGGGTAAAAATAAAAAGGCTTCGAGACTTATTTTCTGTTCTTCTCTCTAACACAATGATAATGTTTTCTAAGACTAGATCAATAAAATAGAAATTAAAGGCGTTATTGAAAATTCATGGCCATATGTACTTATCACAAAATATCCATTAGTTAGCATTTTTTTAAATATTATGATGAAGAAAAGAAAATTTTCTGGCAGGTGGAACTCAGAGCACACATACGCTAATAATACAAATGGATTAAAAAAATATTAAAATCAATTTTAAATGCATAGTCTTGTTCTAAATGAGTATAAATACATGGGTAATTTTTAATTTAATTTTAGAATTATTTTGAAATGTTTCATTTTTATGCTGGGAAAATAGAAAACAATCACAAATAAGTTAAAATGTCTGTAATAGTATAGGGGCCCAAAACAACCTTTTTTTTTTGCCCCGGGGCCCCTTCTATGTCTGATCAGGGTCTGCATATTTTTGACTGCTATTGCGTGTTTGCAACATAAATCAACATAAAAATGAGTATTTTTTGCTTTCGAAAAGGAATTTTACATATCTGTAAATTGTATGCTTTTGTAACATCATTAATTTTCTTTGATCTTTTTTTTTATTGCACCCATAAATACAGTGTAGTGTCCACTTGCCAGGATGATTGCCAATCATTCAGTGTCCAGTATTCCGTGAACTTCCTTTTAGGCGATATCCTTTCAAATCTGACATGATATATAGTCAGTCCTCGCAATTAGCGACCCCCCCCCCATCCTCTCACTCACCATCTACGGAAAACTACGAAGCGTGAGAAAAACTTACGGTTTTCTCACAGGAATTTTCTTGAAAGCATCGAGACCGCTTCTGGAAGAATCACCGACATTTTTAATTTTCTCTTTGCCTCCTCCTTATGATCGATGCATTGAACAACAATTTTATTTATGCTTAGTTTTACTAAGTTTATTTATATTAAGGTTTGGTCATTTTTCGACGTTATAGTGCACTTTTTTGAGTTTGGGCACTCTTTATTATCCTTGTGTCCTGGTGGTGTGTTCAACTTCCACAAGAGTAATGACAGTTCTGCAGTATTGTAGCTTTTCAAACATTAATTAATCACGTGATTATGTTCTACAACTAGGAATGTTTTTTGTCTCAAAGAAGTGTAAAAACTGATTAGTACATTTTTCGTGGAACCTGAAACTGAAAAAAAAGAAAGTAAATATCTAGAAATTGTACACATTTTTTTTTTTTTTTTTAGACGAGTTGATAACCTTATCTTTTTTGAGTTTGTTGAAAAGGGACAAAAGGTATAAGCATATGCATCCAAGATATTATTTCAGGGGCTAAAAATATTGCTGACCTCGGTTACAGTGTTCTTCGTTTGTAGTGACAGTTTTCAGATCCGGTCCTAAGGTAGAGCGAACGGTGCGACCGCACCGGGCGCCATCTCTACCAAGGCTGTTCAGAATAATATAGCACTGTGGATGTCGGAAATGGTTTCCTTTACCTGTTAATAATTGTTTAATAATAAATCTTTTAGTCAATGTACAGTAGTAATCAATCATGTTAATAGTGAATTTTAGTGAACTTTCTGTGAAAAAATAAATTATTAACAGGTACTCGAGGACGACTTATCAAACCCTACATTGTTACGTGATTCATAACCGTCTTATTTACCTTTACCACTCTTTAACTTTTTGCCAATGAGTTTCAGAGCACCATGCATATTTGACAGTCCGTATATTATTGAAGTTGAAAGCCTCATTTTAACCCCTGAAAGCTTTTATAGCTAAATGTGTGGCGTAGCTAGGTGCAAGAGCTGATCTAGGGTACGTGGAGCCTCCCTGCAAACGTAAAGAAGCCCCGTGTTATGCTCCAGATTAAGTTTTCCTTAGTTTTTTAGTTCGAATATGGGGCTCCGATGCCTTGCTTACCGTGTCGGGCCGTCCCTGGCTACGGGAGAGCAAGGAAGGTCAACTGTACCCGGGCGCAGCATCGGCCAAGGGGCGCTAAATGTATATGAAAGCTACCTAGTTGCATTTTTAAAAAATAGGAGGGGGCGCAAAATCTTCAGTTGTCAGGTGGAAACGAGATTTAGTCATTTGCTGTGGGACAGAGAAACTGTTCTCTCAGCTTGTTTCCATCCCAGATTCAAACTATTCTGGATTGAGGAGGAGAGGAAGACCGAAGCCAAAAAAATGGATGGAGGAATACCTCCAGAATATGTTTCCTACAACTTCAGATATCAGTATCGAGGATCATGACTGGATGATGAGGCCCATGGATGATGACTTTTCTGGTTTTTTTAATTTCTCTTTCGCATGCACTCGAAATAGTTACGAGGAAGAACTTACAAGGTTCTTGTCAGAGCCAATCAAACCCGTATCTTCGCTTTCGGCGTACACGTATATGAAAGAAGCCTTCAAAAAAACTAACACTGGCGTGCCGTCCAGTGCATCTGTACAAAGATTGTTTTCGATTGCATCGGACGTATTTTCTCCTCGACGATCATGTTTGACGGATAACAATTTTGAGATCCAGCTCTTGTTAAAATTTAATAAACATGTTTTTGAATAAATTTATGTGGTTTTTATTTTATACTAGAGGCATGGCAGTCTTCCATGAATATGTTGAAATTCTGCTTTCTTTCGTTAAAATTTTAAAGTGTCTATTATATTTAAATTATTAGGTTTTTTGTGTAATAATTTTCAGAATTTAATACGAAAATATGAGAATTTCTATTAATAATTAATAGTTTGTAAAATCCTTAGACTTATCTCTCTCTCAGACTTAAAATAACAATATAATTCTATAAAATTCTTTTATACCTAACACAAAAAAAAAGTTGTGTTGATGATAATAACTTTTAAAATTTCTTTAACATATATAAAGGATTTTTTTAATGCAATGTTTTAAATAGATATATCATGAATTTAATTATTAATTGTTTTCATTATTTTATAATATGCATATCATATGTGATGTTTTCAATTAAAACAATTATACAATATTACATGGTTCACACGGGTCATTCGTCATAAATCACTAATTTGGTAAGTCATGAAAAAAGGCCTTTATACTCATTAATTTTGATTTGTGCTCAAGAAACTAGAATGTTTGTACAACATGAAAGGGGTCTCAAAACGGGCCTTTTTTTCCCGTTCAGACATCCATTTTATTATATTTTTAAAAACTTTTTTAGTTCTCATGATTTTTCTCATGCTTTCAGAGCTCACTTTCCCAATTTATTTTTATCATAGAGGTATTAAAACTTAATTAGTTTCAGCAATACTTCAATAATTAGCAGTAGTTGCCAGTAGCGTATATATAGGCTAGGCTTCCATTTCGGGGGGAGGGGGACGATTCGGTATTTTAAACTTTATTGTTCTAAAGTTAAAAGAAATGTTTCAAAATAGCTCCTTTTTAATAATTGCTTTGCATTTTCGGAGGGGGCCCGCCTCCCCCTGCCCAAATACTCGCCTGGTAGTTGTTTATTAGAGTAATAGTTTTTTTCTAATTAAAGGCGAAAAGGTGCCCGGGGTCTTCCGTGCGTCCACCAAATCTGCGGCGCTCAACGCTACAAGGAAACCACCTTTCGTTCTTTGGACGCGAGAGACACCCGCTGAGGTCATTAATCACGCTGGACGCGAGTAGAAAACCAAGGCTTTAGATATCGATAGTTTTCTCTAATTAGGATATAAATATCCTTAAATATGAATGTAATGCAAATTGAATCTGTTAGCAAAATTTGTCTCCTAAAAGTAGCGAAAAAGTAGCGAAGTAGCGACTACATTTCAAAAGTAGTGTAGCTAACTACATTTGTCAAAAAGTAGTTGTAGTTGTAGTTAACTACATTTTTCGAAAAGTAGCGGTAGTTGTAGCGCGCTACAAAAAAAAAGTAGTTTTTCCCACCACTGTACATTTATCATAAATATTGCATTCATCACAAACTTTTAATAATAAATCAATATCATGCTTATTTTGCATTTTGTTAAATTTCAAACTCAAAATATTCGATTTTACTGTGTCATTATTATAATATATTTCAAAAGTTAAATCTAAGCTTACCTTAAAAGATATTTCTATTGAGGGTATATCCAATACACATAATTTAATTACAATTAATTGTTCATCAGTTTTAATATAATTCCATTTGGGATAGCTCATTATGCAGTCACGTATGTACATTTCAGCTTGATGGATATCTTTTATTTTATTTAGTTCAGTCTCATTAGCTTATGTTATTAAACTTGCATTTAAAGACAGCTGTATATTTTCATTTTCTTTGTCGTCATGAGTTTTTCTTTTTTTGGGCACTGTGATATTTAAATGAGGTGTGGAATCATGAATATATGTTGGAAACGCATCAGGAGTCAAAGCAGGACTGGCTCGGGGAATCTTATATATATTCCCATCTTTGTCCTTCCAAATATCTTCTCGAACACTCATCTCACTGGCAAAATGTTTAATGCAAACTCTAGCATTTTTTGTGAATTTGAAATTTTGCCGATGAATCCGGTTAATCCAGAAATTTCTTTGTTCCTCAGTGTTCGGGAACCGGAAACAAGTTACGTATGGCGGATCGTAGTTCGATCTGCATTGAGGAACAACACATTTGAAAGGCATAACCTACAAATGAAATAAAAAGCATATATTATCGGTAATTTAGATTAAACGTTATTATAAATTAATTAGGTTTTAAATTAATCAAGCTTTTGATTCATATTTTAAAACCATTAGTTAATTACTAATACAAAAAAGTAGAGAATGTAACGCATAGTAGAATGTTAATGTGTAGAGTAACAACATAGTAATGTTAATGTGTAGAGAAACAACACATTAACATTAAAATTATTTTTTATGTAATAAAATAAATTACTTACTATTTGTCTGATTTCTTTCTTTCTTGCACTATTCTTCTACACATATGCATCAATACAAGCTATTTTAAGTAAAACAATATTAGATTATGTGAGAGATAAAATGGATGACTGTTGTTCTTAACTTCCATTTAGAATGAAATCGCGAACGATGGCAGACGAACAGAATAATTTTAAACCTTCCGCCTTCGGTTGGTCACGTGATCGTATTCCCAAGAATCAGCGCGCTGGCCTATTACTGGAGAGGGCTGTGCGTCCATGGCTGTGCTTAAAAAATGAG